>BLSH010257556.1:119959-133897 GCA_018402905.1 Glandirana rugosa | reverse complement strand
GGTTTACTTTGCAGGGAGGGTATCCATGGACATCTTCCTGTGATCACACTACCCGCTTGCCCCCTGCTGGTTGGCGCGGCACGCTCTGTGATCGCTGCACCCTGACAACGTGAGGAAAGGTGAGCCGATAACCGGCTTGTGTTAAAGCAGTGGTTCTCAACTCCGGTCCTCGGGACCCACTAACAGGCCAGATTTTAAGTATTGCCTTGGGGAGATGCAGACTAGAACACTGCAATCACTGAACAGCAAATGAGATCACCTGTAATGTATTTCCGTTATCCTGCAAACCTGACCTATTAGTGGGTCCCGAGGACCGGAGTTGAGAACCACTGTGTTAAAGGGACATCTACACTGATAATCAGGACACTGATAATCAGTGTAGATGTCCCTTTAACACAAGCCGGTTATCGGCTCACCTTTCCTCACGTTGTTAGGGTGCAGCGATCACAGAGCGTGCCGCGCCAACCAGCAGGGGGCAAGGGACATCTACACTGATTATCAGTGTCCTGATTATCAGTGCAGTCCCAACAGTGCCCACCAGTCCTGACTATCAGTAACCACCAATGCTGCCAATCAGTGGTGCCAATCAGTGCCCATCAGTGCCTCTTCATCAGTGTCACCAATCAGTTCTGCCTATGAGTGCCCATCAGTCCCACCTACCAGTGCCTATCAGTGCCCACCAGTGCCACTTATCAGTGCCCATCAGTGTGCCTATCAGTGCCCTTCAGTGCCATTATCAGTGTCCATCAGTTCCAACTATGAGTGCCCATCAGTGCTGCCTATCAGTTCCACCTATCAAGTGCAGCCTCATCAGTGCCTCCTCATCAGTGCCCACCAGTACCGCCTCATCAGTGCTTATCAGTGCAGCCTATCAGTGCCCATCAGTGCAGCCTGATCAGCGCACATCAGTGAAGGAAAAAAAAATTACCTGTTCGCAAAATATTATAACAAACTATGAAAAACTTTTTTTTTTTTCAAAATATTCTGTCTTTTTTCATTTGTTTAGCAAAAAATAAAAAACCCAGTGGTGATTAAATACCACCAAAAGAAAGCTCTATTTGTGTGAAAAAAATGTCATATGGTTACAGGGTAGCATGACCACGCAATTGTCATTCAAAGTGTGAAGCGCTGAAAATTGGCCTGGGCAGGAAGGGGGTAAAAGTGACCAGTAGGCAAGTGGTTAAAAGAATTGCAGACCCTGGAATCCCATGTAAGCAAGCCATGGTAACACTAAGCATGCCCATTGGCTTCATGCCACATAGACCGCCAGGCTAGTGTGATGTAGGGATGAGCAGTGCAAAGCTGATATCACCAAAATAAAAAAACAAAAAGCCGCCAAAGCTGAAAAATCTCAATTTTGCTCATTAAGCTGCATAGGCAAAAATTTGCCGGCAGAAAATTACACTTTTTTAAAATTATTTATTTAGAGACCCTGAAGTCCCCTGTAAGCAAGCCATTGTAATGTTAAACATGCCCATTGGATTCATACCACACACTCAGTCTTCTGCATTGTAGGGATGGGAAGAGCAATATTGGCAAATTTGACATTGCCAGGAAGTTACATCAAAGTAGAAAATCCCAATTTTGTTCTTTAAGCTGCTTAAGCAAAAATTTGCATGCATAAATTTGTACTTTTTAAATTATTCATTTAGAGACCCTGAAGGCTCATGTAAGTGAGCCATGGTAACGTGAAACATGCTTATTGGGTTCATACCACATACCCTTCTTATTGCATTGTAGGGATGGGAAGAGAAATTTTGGCAAATTTGATATTGCCACAAAATTACATTACAACCGAAACTCTCAATTTCTATAATTAAACTGCTTAGCCAAAATTTGCATAAAAAATTTCTTTTTTAACAATTCGGGGGGGGGGGGGGTTGTATTTAGAGTAGTTGAGTTTGTTTCACTTCACTTGAAATGTTTGTAAGTAATTAATTCATGAAGATGGAACGTGTATGTATAATTAATGGAATAAGTTGTAACTAATTGTATATTTACATAATTGTAGATATTCCCATGTGGTCCGATGAAGCAGACCGGGTCTGAAAAACACGTAATATATAGCCAACATCTTCCAAACAAAATATCGATGCATTCTGCCATATAAAGTCTGGTGACTTATAGAATAGAGTGTTTATATTGGATTGTAAATAGTAAAAGGCAATTGTATGGGAATAATATGTGGCTATTCCCATGATGATGGCATTATTATAGATAACAAAACGTATTTTTATGTATGTCCTTTATGAAATTGAAAATAACGATTATTCTATTGTAGAAATGGTGTCACGCTTTAAAAATCCATTTAACTCATATCCCTAAAATATCTTCCAATACTGGGATGTGGCATCTGGATTGATTTAATTAAGGACAAGATTGAGGTAAATACAATTGTGCATGTGGGGGTAGTTTAGTTTGTTTCAGTTTTGGGCTGTTTTGTAACTCCATTTTTCTTTCTGCTTAAAAGTGAAATAATGAGGCTAATGAGGGGCTGCTTTTGGCACAAGAACAGCTCCAGAATAATTGTATTGAGAGTTTGTAGCCCTCAGAAGCCATTTAAATGTCCTAATCCTAACCATTTAACCCTAACCACCTTACCCTAACTTACCCAAGCCAACACCCTAACCTAACCTTAAATCTAACCCTAACTCTAACCCTTATCACCTTTCCACAACCTCCAACTTAAACCTAACCACCTTAACACTTAGCCTAAACCTTACCCAAACTTAACCCAAAACCTAAGCCTAACTCTAACCCACAACCCTAACGTAACCTCAACCACCGCCCTAACCTAACTCCAAACCTAACCCTAACTCCCTCACCTAACCCTAACTCCCTCACCTAGACCTAACTCTAACCCTAATCCCTTTACCCTAACCTCCAACCTAAACCTAACCACCTTAACCCTTAGCCTAAACCTTACCCTGACATAACCCAAAACCTAAGCCTGACTCTAATCCACAACCCTAACCTAACTCCAAACCTAATCCTGACTCCCTCTCCTAACCCTAACTGTAACCCTAATCACCTTGCCCTAACCTCCAACCCAAACCTGACCATCTTAATGCTTAGCCTAAACCTTACACTATCTTAACCCAAAACCTAAGCCTAACTCTAACCAGCAACCCTAACCTAACCTCAAGCACCGCCCTAACCTAACTCCAAACCAATCCCTAACTCCCTAACCTAACCCTGACTCTAAACCTAACCCCATTACCCTATCCTATCCCTAAACCTAACCCTAACTCTAACCCTAACCCCCAGCCCTAATCTAACTGTAACCACCTCACACTAATCTAAACCTAATCCTAACTCCCTAAATCTAACCACCTTACCCTGACCCCCTAAGCCTAACTCTTACCAGCAACCCTAAGCTAACCCCAGCCACTGCCCTAAACTTATCTCCAAACCTATCCCTAACTTCCTAACCTAACCTGACTCTAAACCTAACCACATTACCCTAACCTATCCCTAAACCTAATCCTAACTCTAACCCTAACCCCCAGCCCTAATCTAACTGTAACCATCTCATGCTAATCTAAACCTAATCCTAACTCCCTAAATCTAACCACCTTACCCTGACCCCCTAAGCCTAACTCTTACCAGCAACCCTAACCTAACCCCAACCACTGCCCTAACCTTACTCCAAACCTAACCCAAACCCCCAGCCCTAGCGTTACTCTAACCATCTTATCCTAATCTAAACCTAACCCTAACTCTAACCACCTTACCCTAACTCCTAAGCATAATCTAATCTTAATTGTAACTCTAAACCTAACTTTAAACCTAAGCATCTAACCCTAACCTGACTCTATCCCTAAACCTAATCCTGACTCTATTCCTAGCCCTAAAAAACCATAGTTCAACTTTATCAATTGACAAAATGTTAACATTTTACTGGAATCTCTAAATTGTCACTGAAAGCTCAGAAAAATAAATATTCTCCTAAGAATTCCCATCTTCAAGCTCTAACCCTAATCTAAATCTAACCCTAATTCGAACCATAAACCTTCAGCCCCAACTCTAATCGTAATGCTTAAAATAACCGCCCAAAAAAACACCTTCCCATTGACTCCAATGCATTTCACCAAAATTTAGAAATTTCACCAGAATCTCAAAATTTTCACTGAAATTTCAGCAAAATAAAAATTATCCTAAGAATTCCCTTCTCCAAGTTTTAACCTTAATCTAAACCTAACCCCCAACTCTATCCATAATCCTCAAGCCCCAACTCTAACAATAACACTCTAGGCCCAATTCTAACCATAAACCTTAAAATAACCATAAAAAAAAACCTTAACTTCACCTTCCCCATTGATTCCAATGTATTTCACCAAAAAGTTTGAAATTTCACCAGAATCTCTAAATTTTCAATGATATTTCGGCAAAATAAAAATTCTCCTGAGAATTCTGTTCTCCAAGCTCTAACCTTAATCTAAACCTAAACTCAGCTCTAACCAAAACTCTCTAGTTCCAACTCTATCCATAACCCTCTAGGCCCAATTCTAACCATAACCCTTAAAATAACAACAAAAAAAAAACACCTTAACTTCAACTTCCCCGTTTATTCCAATGTATTTCACCAAAAAGTTTTGAATTTCACCAGAATCTTTAAATTTTCACTGATATTTCGGCATAATAAAAATTCTCCTGAGAATTCCATTCTCCAAGCTCTAACCATAATCTCAACCTAACCCCAACTCTAACCACAACCCTCTATCCCTAACTCTAACCCTTAAAATAACCAAACACCCCAACGTCACCTTCCCCATTGACTCCAATGAATTTTACCAGAATCTCTGAATTTTCACTGAAATTTCTGAAAAATAAAAATTTTCCTAAGAATTCTCCTCTCCAGATTCCTTTCCAGACTCTAACCCTAACCCTCTAACCTAAACCTAACCCTAATGCTGGCCATACGCATATAGATTTTCCTTTGAAAATTTTCGTATTAAGAATTTTCATTCGATTTTCTTGTCGTTAGTGGGGACATATTGACATTCGTCTTTGGCCACAGGAGAAGGAGCAGAATAGAAAACTTTTCTTGAGTGAACAAATTTCCGGACAGTGTATGTGGTTTTCATTCAGAAATTACATTAACTTTGAAATCGAATGGTAAAAGCAAATACATTTTTCGAACAAAATTGGTCCATTCATCGAATGTACAAAGAATTTCCACACAAATATTCTTATGCATATTCCCAGTTGAAAATCTATACATGCATAACTCTAACTGCAAGGCACTAACCCCACCTATAACCAAAACTCTCTAACCTTAACTCTAACTGTAACCCTAAAAAACACAAAAAATAACCTTGACTTCACCTTCTCCACCGACACCAATGCATTTCGCCAAAATGTTGTAAGTTCACCAAAACCTCTAAATTTTCACTGAAATTGGAGGAAAAATGAAAATTCTCAATCTCATCTATCTTTGGTGCATTTTTAGAGGACTTCCAACACTTGACAAAATTGCTATCAGAAGCCAATTGCAAGGTATAGAGAAGAGACAAAGAACTGTGCTTGAAAGAAGTGGTATGAGAGCCCTTGTAAAAAGAATTCGCCGGTCCCATAAAATGCCATCTATTTGTTAATAAAGCTGGGCCATGTTATAAAAGCCGAGGGAAGGAAATCGTAGTTGGTATACACCGCATCCAACCTGCTACAGAAAAATGTTACAACTGGAATTGTGTTGCCAAGGGCAAAGCAGACACTTTTCCTTTTTTTTACTTCTATAGTCCCCCCCCCTTTAAGAGTGTAGTGATCTCTTCCAGCTGAGTACTACGTGATGGCCGTGACTCGATTCTGTTTACGGCTGGCATCTCAGCTGGCTACCGAGTGAAAAGCAAATTGCAATTTAATAGCAGAGGAGAAAAAGCTGGCTGTGTTTACTAAGAAACATTCCAGCAGGCTCTGAAGACAATCTGCAGCTGGGCGGACGTCCCCTTTAAATGACACCGGAAAAGACACCAGCATGGGTTTTGAGCAGAAATACTCACTGCCGTCATCAGAGTCGTAGTTGTCCAGGTCGGCAGAGTCGGTCTCTAGCTCTGGCACCTGGGGGCGTATGTCCAGAGGGGCGAGGGTGTGCGGGGGCCCGGTGGGAGAGGGGGCCCCTTCCGGCCATGGATTGTACCTGGGGAAGTAATCAGAGATCTGCTGGATGGGCCTGATGGGTCCCGGGCACACATTGATGGCCATGTGCTCCTGGATACTGATGGGCACCTTGTCGCCTCGCCGTACTGTCATCGGCGTTCCTGCGAACAGAAAGAGAAAGAGAGTCAGGGAAGACCAAGAGCACATTGTGACAAAAATGTCATAATAATTAAAAATGCAACACTGGTGGAGGGAGCATAGCGGTAATAAAATGTAAAAATGGCTATAAGGCAATGACTGAAGAAGATGCAAAGCTGCAGTACTGGACCCAGCGGATTGTGCGCAAGAAGTACATAGGGAACCACTGGCTGAAATGTAGTAGGTAGGATGGAATTTTCTCCTTAGAGTGCAGAGGGCATCTGTTACACAATGTACAGAAGGTGTACGGGATCTGGTGCAACAAATGTCAGGGTTGGCTAGGATCCACTGAAGAGAGTTGAGTGGGCATGCATTGAGTGCTCAGCACCCAGAGAAAATCCAATGGATCTATACAGGGATCATCAACTAATAGGGAACCTGTGGATAACATACAGGAACTAGTGGGTAAAATGTGGAAAACAGAAAATCCAGTATACAGAGTAAAATGGGTAGTAGGGATCCAGTTGATAAAAAAACAGAAGGTCATACGGATCTAGTAGAAAAACTGTAGCAGGTAAAAGGGATTTATGCGATAGACTGTAGCAGGTAGTAGGGATCCAGTGGGTAAGCTGCAGCAGGTAATATTTTTCCAGTTTGTAGGGTGCTGCAGGTGTTAGGGATCCAGGAAACAGAGTGCAGCAGGTGGCAGAGATTCAGTTGGTAGCGTGTTGCAGCTAGTAGGGATCCTGTGGGTAGAGTGTGGCAGGTAACAGGGATCCAGCAGGTATAATGCAATAGGTAGTGGAACCAGTGGGTAGAGTGCAGCATTTAGCAGCAATCTAGAAGTTATAGTGCAGCTGGTAGTAGGGTTCCCACGGGGGAGTGCTGCAGGTGATAGGGCTCCAGTGAGTACAGTGCTGCAGGTGGTAATGATCCTGTGAGTAGAGCAAGTAGTAGGGTTTCTACAGGTTGAGTGCAGCAGGTGGTAGGGATTTAGAAGTTTCAGTGCAGCAGGTGGTAGGGATTTAGGGGGTTGGGTGCAGCATGTGGTAGGGATCTATAAGGTTGAGTGCTGCAGGTGGTAAGGATCTAGAGGGTTGAGTGCTGCAGGTGGTAAGGATCAAGAGGGTTGGGTGCAGCAGGTGTTAGGGATTCAGTGGGTTGAGTACAGCCGGTGGTAGCGATCCAGTGGGTAGAGTGCTGCAGGTAGTAGGGATCTAGAAGGTTGACTGCTGCAGGTAGTATGGTTCTAGAGGGTTGGGTGCAGCAGGTGGAAGGGATCCAGCAGGTAAAGTTCAATGGGTGGTAGGGATCCAGAAGGTAGAGTACAGCAGGTGGAAGGGATCCAGCCGGTAGAGTGCAGCAGGTAGCATGGATCTTGCGAATAGAGTGCAGCAAGTAGTTGGGTTTCTACAAGTTGAGTGCAGCAGGTGGTAAGGATCTAAAGGTTTGAGTGCAATAGGTGGTAGGGATTTAGAGGGTGCAGCAGGTGGTAGGGATCTAGAAGTTTGAGTGATGCAGGTGGTAAGGATCTAGAGTGCGGAGTGCTGCAGGTGGTAAGGATCTAGAGGGTTGGGTGCAGCAAGTGGTAGGGATCTAGTGAGTAGAGTGCAGCAGGTGGTAGGGATCCAGAGGGTGGAGTGCAGCAGGTGGTAGGGAACCAGTGGGTAGAGTGCAGCAGGAGGTGGGCATTTAGAGGGTTGACTGCTACAGGTAGTAGGGATCTAGAGGGTTGGGTGCAGCAGGTGATAGGGATCCAGTGGGTAGAGTGCAGATGGTGGTAAGGATCCAGAGGGTAGAGTGCAAGAGGTCGTAGGGATCCAGCAGCTAGATTGCAGTAGTTGGTAGGATTTGAGTGGTGCAGTAGTATTGTAAGTTAGAAAATGGCAGTAAACCCCGGAACATGTCTGTTGTGGCGGCCGTGGAACAGTCACGTCCTTTTACTATCTTCATTAAAATTGTGATAACCACCATGTGCCTCCACTATAGGAGCCCACCACATGCATGGCACAGCACCTCACCGCCAACTTCCACCACCGTTGCCATTGCGCAACCTCACCAACCTGTTCTTTCATGTAGATCATCATTATCGTAACTTGCAGGAAAATCACCAACCCTTACCGTGCAAACCAACCCCAAGCAACCATGCTGCTTTAACCCCTTCCTGGCTTAAAAAACGGAAACCTGCGGAATATTCCCCCTTTTTTAACCGCCCGGAAAGAAATCAGGAAGGGTTGCATTGCCTTGTTAACCCTTTCCACCCAGCAGAATGGACTTACCTGTGACTGTGGCTCTCTAAAGGCAGCAGCAGAGCTCCTGAGGGACCAAGGCAGAGAGCGGAGCTGAGCGGAGGACGCAGAGGAACGGCTAGATCGCCTCTGATGATGCTTCTCTCCCTGACTGCTGTGTCTCACAGCAGGGGAAGGAGGGAGGGAGAGCAGAGGAGAGGTGGAGACAAAGAAAGAGCAAATGAATAGAGGGAAAAAAAGGAAAGAGTGTAGACAGAGGTGAAGGAAAACAATCACAAGATAACTCAGACACCACCAACCGCTGCTTAACCACTTGATGCTTGGACCTCATTCAATACAATCCAGACACATCCATCTGCCTGGACACCTATTGTGAGCCGGGCTCTGCTGCGTGCAACCCTTTTATCTCCTTTTATTCTTTGCAATTTTATATCTGCAAAAACAAACCAATAAATAAAGAGAATAAATAAAAACAACATATGTAGAAAAACACGCATTTCATTCAAGGGATGCTGTAATATTTCAATGGTGGGTTTATTTAGCTAACCTGAGCACAAAATAAATACTAATAAAGGAAGCACATTTAGAGAAAGAAATTTAGAGAATCAACACACACAACACATTCAATGTAATATATACATTCTAATATTTACAGCATACAATTAAATATTTGGAATGTGTTGACTGCAGTGAAGTCTAAATAATCCGAAAAATAAGATGTGCATGAATTCTAAGTAAAAATAAAATTTAAGACGTTAAGAAAAAAAATTGCACCAACACACACACACATATATATTAGATAGATAGATAGATAGATAGATAGATAGATAGATAGATAGATAGATAGAGGAAAGGAGAAAGGAAAGGAAAGGAAAGGAAAGGAAAGGAAAGGAAAGGAAAGGAAAGGAAAGGAAAGGAGAAAAAACTCATAAAAATCGCACCAACACACACACACACATATATTAGACAGACAGATAGATAGATAGATAGATAGATAGATAGATAGAGGAAGGAAAGGAAAGGAAAGGAAAGGAAAGGAAAGGAAAGGAAAGGAAAGGAAAGGAAAGGAAAGGAAAGGAAAGGAAAGGAGGAAGGAAGGATGGATGGGAAAAGGGAAAAGAAGAAGGTTGGTTGTAAGAAAGAATGAGATAAAGGAAAAAGGAGGAATTGGAGGAATGGGAGGAAGGAATGGATAGATAGATAGATAGATAGATAGATAGATAGATAGATAGATAGATAGATAGATAGATAGATAAAAGGAAAAGAAAGGAAAGGGAAGATGAAGGGAAGGGAAAAAGGAAGGATAGTTGGGAAAAAAGGAAAGAATAAAGGAAAGAAGTTTGCTTGGAAGAAAGAATAAGATAAAGGAAGAAAGGAGGAATGGAAGGAAGGGACAGATAGATAGATAGATAGATAGATAGATAGATAGATAGATAGATAGATAGATAGATAGATAGATAGATAGATAGATGTGCTACAGAACAATGACCAAATATAAGTTTATAAAATGAAAAAGAGAGAATGAATAAGAGAAGATTGAAGGGAAGAAGGAGGGAAGATGGAAGAAGGAAGGAAGGCTAGGTGAATGGGAAGAAAGATAGTAAAATAAAGTATGGGAGGAAGGAAGGAAGATGAAAGAAAGGATGGAAGAAAGATAAATAAAAAATAAGGATGGATGGGAGGGAGGAAGAAGGATAGGAGAAAAGAAGCGAGGGCTGGGAGAAAGGAAGAAACGGTAAAAGGCAAAATGATGGAAGGAGAATGGATGAGAAAACGGAGGACAATAAAATGAAGAATGGGATGAAAGAAAGAATGTAAGGATGGAGGGATGAGAAGAAGGAAGGATAGGAGGAAAGAAGGAAGAGATGGAAGGAAGGAAGGGAGGGAGGGAGGGAGGATAGGAGAGAGAATAGGAGGTTATAAGGAAGTGAGAAATGGGAGAAAGGACAGAAGGAAGGGAAGAAGGAAATATGATGGATGGAAGGGAAGAAGGAAGGAAGGATAGACTGGAGGGAGGGAGGGAGGATAGTGGGAAAGAAAGAAGGAAAGAATGGTAGAACAGCAGTTATGAAGAGAAGAAGGAAGGACATTGAAAGAAAGTAGGAAGAAAGGAAGGATGGAGGGAAGAAGGTATGGAAAGAAGAAAAATGGAAGAGGGTAAGTAGGAAGGAAGGCTAAGAGGAAGGAAATAAAATAAAAGAAAGGATGGGAAAAAAAGAGAGGAAGATGATTGGAAGGAAAGGAAGCAGGAAGGAAAGTTGGATGGGAGAGAGGGTGGGAGAAAGGATAGGAGTAAAGAAGGAAGCCAGTGATGGGAGAAAGGAAGGGAAGAAGGAAGGACGATGGAATGATGGAATGAAGGATAGGATGAAAGAAGGAAGATGATTGGAAGGAAAGCAGATGAAAGAAAGAATGGAAGGAAGGGAAAAAGGAGGTTAAGAAGGATAGAAGGAAAAGGAATGAGGGAGGAATGATAGGAAGAAAGAAGGATGCAAGGGATATGAGACTGGAAAGAAGGGAAAAAGGAGGGATGGATGGGGAGAAGGCAGGGTAATAAAACGAATGATGGGATGAAAAACAGAACATAACTGGAAGGAAGGTAGATGAAAGAAAGAATGGAACGAAGGATGGCTGGGAGGTATGGGGAGAGGAAAGAAAGAAGGAGGAAATGTGAGGAAGGGAGGAACGAGGTAAGGATATAAGGAAAATAAAAGGAAGGAAGAATTGAAGGAAAAAAAAGGGAGAGCTGGAAAGAAGGAAGGAAAAAAAAGAAGATGAATGGATGGAAGGAAGGAAAGAAAAACAGATGGAAGGAAGTTTTTATTAGGTCATTTTCAGTATTTCTGAGGCTTTATTCCTACACAAACAGCTTGACTCTGTGCTTTTATTTACTATGATCTCACTCATCATTAGTATTGGCCACTAAGTAGTTGACAGAACCCTCTTATACTTGATCTCGGATATGATTCCAGTAAACACCTGTTCATTCACAATGCATACGGTATTAATGTCCGTCCTGTCACCATCATGTACTGTCACCATCATGTATATGAGGTCCGAGGTGTACTATCATTGTCATTTTTACAAGGTCTGAGGAGCACCGTCACTGTCATGTGCATGAAGTCTGAGGAATATTGGCATCGTCATGTGTATGAGGTCTGAGGAGCACTGTCACCCCCATGTGTATGAGGTCTGAGGAGCACTGTCACCATCATGTGTATGAGGTCTGAGGAGCACTGTCACCCCCATGTGTATGATGTCTGAGGAGCACTGTCACCCCCATGTGTATGAGGTCTGAGGAGCACTGTCACCATCATGTGTATGAGGTCTGAGGAGCACTGTCACCCCCATGTTTATGAGGTCTGAGGAGCACTGTCACCATCATGTGTATGAGGTCTGAGGAGCACTGTCACCCCCATGTGTATGAGGTCTGAGGAGCACTGTCACACCCATGTGTATGAGGTCTGAGGAGCACTGTCACCATCATGTGTATGAGGAGCACTATCACCATCATGTGTATGAGGTCTGAGGAGCACTGTCACCATCATGTGTATGAGGTCTGAGGAGCACTGTCACCACCATGTGTATGAGGTCTGAGGTGCACTGTCACCATCATGTGTATGAGGTCTGAGGAGCCCTGTCACCATCATGTGTATGAGGAGCACTATCACCATCATGTGTATGAGGTCTGAGGAGCACTGTCACCATCATGTGTATGAGGCCTGAGGAGCACTGTCACCATCATGTGTATGAGGAGCACTATCACCATCATGTGTATGAGGTCTGAGGAGCACTGTCACCATCATGTGTATGATGTCTGAGGAGCACTGTCACCATCATGTGTATGAGGTCTGAGGAGCACTGTCCCCGTCATGTGTATGAGGTCTGAGGTATTTATTCCCACACAAACAGGTTGACTTTGTGTTTTTAATACATTTCTCACTCGCCACTAACATTGGCCACTCGGTAGTTTGACAGAACCCTCTTATACTCGATCTTGGATATGAATCCAGTAAACATCTGTTCATTCACAATGCATACTGTATTACTGTCCATCCTGTCACCATCATGTACTGTCACTGTTATGTGTATGAGGTCTGAGGTGTACTGTCATTGTCATTTGTACGAGATCTAGAGGGTTGAGTGTTGTAGGTGGTAAGGCTTTAGAGGGTTGAGTATGGCACGTGGTAGGGATCTAGAGGTTTGAGTGCACCAGGTGGTAGGGATTTAGAGGGATGGGTGCAGCAGGTGGTAGGGATCTAGAAGGTTGAGTGCTGCAGGTGGTAAGGATCTAGAGGGTTGAGTACTGCAGGTGGTAAGGATATAGAGGGTTGGGTGCAGCAGATGCTAAGGATCTAGAGGGTTGAGTGTGGCAGGTGGTAGGGTTCTAGAGGTTTGAGTGCAACAGGTGGTAGGGATTTAGAGGGTTGGGTACAGCAGGTGGTAGTGGTCTATAAGGTTTCGTGCTGCAGGTGGTAAGGATCTAGAGGGTTGAGTGCTGCAGGCGGTAAGGATCTAGAGGGTTGGGTGCAGCAGGTGGTAGAGATCCAGTGGGTAGAGTGCAGCAGGTGGTAGGGATCTAGAGAGATGGGTGCACCAGGTGGTAGGGCACTGTCACCATCAGGTGTATGAGGTCTGAGGAGCACTGTCACCTTCATGTGTATGAGGTCTGAGGAGCAATGTCACCATTGTATGTATGAGGTCTGAGGAGCACTGTCACCTTCATGTGTATGAGGTCTGAGGAGCAGTGCCAACATTACTTGTATGAGGTCTGAGGAGCACTGTCACCATCATGTGTATGAGGTCTGAGGAGCACTGCCACCATCATGTGTATGAGGTCTGAAGAGTACTATCACCATTGTATGTATGAGGTATGAGGAGCACTGTCACTGCCATGTGTATGATGTCTGAGGAGCACTGTCACCATCATGTGTATGATGTCTGAGGAGCCCTGTCACCATCATGTGTATGATGCAGTTCAATATTTCTAAATGTAAAATAATGCATCTAGGGAGAAAGAATCCCCTTAGAGAGTACAGCATTGGGGGTACAGTGTTAGCCAGCACTACAGAAGAAAAAGATTTGGGGGTGCTTATTTCAGATGGTTGCAAAATGAGCAAACAGTGTGACCAGGCAGTGGGAAAAGCAAATAGAATTCTGGGATGTATCAGTAGAGGGATCACCAGCAGGAGGAAGGAATGAGATTGTGATTCCTCTATATAGATCTTTAGTGAGACCTCACTTAGAATACTGTGTCCAGTTCTGGAGACCTCACTTACAAAAAGATATTGATAAAATAGAACGAGTTCAGAGATGGGTAACAAAAATGGTGAAAGGTTTTGGGGATAAAACATCTCAAGAGCGACTTCAGGAACTTAATATGTACAGTCTGGAGGAAAGAAGGGAGAGGGGAGACATGATTGAAACCTTTAAATACATCAAGGGGGTGAAT
>BLSH010257556.1:86552-98670 GCA_018402905.1 Glandirana rugosa | reverse complement strand
ACTGCAGCCCTCCACCAGCCGGGGCTTTATGGCAGAGTGGCCCGACGGAAGCCTCTCCTCAGTGCAAGACACATGAAAGCCTGCATGGAGTTTGCTAAAAAACACCCAAAGGACTCCAAGATGGTGAGAAATAAGATTCTCTGGTCTGATGAGACCAAGATAGAACTTTTTGGCCTTAATTCTAAGCGGTATGTGTGGAGAAAACCAGGCACTGTTCATCACCTGTCCAATACAGTCCCAACAGTGAAGCATGGTGGTGGCAGCATCATGCTGTGGGGGTGTTTTTCAGCTGCAGGGACAGGACGACTGGTTGCAATCAAGGGAAAGATGAATGCTGCCAAGTACAGGGATATCCTGGACGAAAACCTTCTCCAGAGTGCTCAGGACCTCAGACTGGGCCGAAGGTTTACCTTCCAACAAGACAATGACCCTAAGCACACAGCTAAAATAATGAAGGAGGGGCTTCACAACAACTCCGTGACTGTTCTTGAATGGCCCAGCCAGAGCCCTGACTTAAACCCAATTGTGCATCTCTGGAGAGACCTAAAAATGGCCGTCCACCAACGTTCACCATCCAACCTGACAGGACTGGAGAGGATCTGCAAGGAGGAATGGCAGAGGATCCCCAAATCCAGGTGTGAAAAACTTGTTGCATCTTTCCCAAAAAGACTCATGGCTGTATTACATCAAAAGGGGGCTTCTACTAAATACTGAGCAAAGGGTCTGAATACTTAGGACCCCCATGTGATATTTCAGTTTTTCTTTTTTAATAAATCTGCAAAAATGTCAACAATTCTGTGTTTTTCTGTCAATATGGGGTGCTGTGTGCACATTAATGAGGAAAATAAATGAATTTAAATGATTTTAGCAAATGGCTGCAATATAACAAAGAGTGGAGAATTTAAGGGGGTCTGAATACTTTCCGTACCCACTGTGTATATATTGTATATTGTATATATATTCCACCTAAAAAAGATAAAAATAAAAAGCGGTGGCGTCCCTTTAATGTTCCTTCAACAACCCCAGCTGCAGAGAAGCCGGGCCCATCACCAGCAATCCCGGCTCCAGTTGGCATTTGCCGATTTCAGCGTTGTTTCCCCATCCCTCTCCCCTCCTTCATCTCCTGGTTGGGATTCCCCCCCACACATCAACGGAATATCTGATCATTAATCTCTCTCCGTCTGGATATAATCCTCTCCCTTATCCTCAGAGAGCCGCAGAGATCTCCAGGCTTGGCGCTTAACCCTTCCACACCGAAGATGAATGAAATCCCAGAATATAAATAAAAATCGCACCCTGATCTGCAACAGACTCAGGTCCTTACCTTCATAGAATCAATTGAATGGATACAACCTAAAGACAGTTATAGAATGATTTCATACATTAATATTTAATTTTTTTTTAAAAAAAGATACCTTAGAAGCAACCTAATTAAAAGATCAAAAACAAAGCCAGTCAGGAAAGGCTTAATGTCAAATGTGGAAGGTGTTTCTACTGTAAGAGCAGTTAAGCTACAGAAGAGAATGGGGATCGTGGTTAAGCTGTGGAATAGATCAGGTTCTTTACTATAAGGCCTCACACACACGGGCGTCTGAGAAAAAATAAGCAAAACGTTGGGTCCATCATTTTGGAAAAAATTTTCGGTGTTAATGAGCGTTAGTGAGCGTCGGCGTCAATAGGCGTTTTTAAATAAAAAATCAGTCCTCTGCTATTTTTCAACCTAAAAACGTCAGCGTCAAAAAGCGCTGGTTAACGCCATTACGGTGTTAGCGGGCGTTAGTGAGCGTTTTGCCGATTAGCGTCAAAAAACGCCAAAACGCTACAGCCTCAGAAAGCACTGGTCCTGCGTTCTAGAAACAGCTCACTAACGCCGACGCCCTCTACTGTTCAAAAACGTCCGCGTTTTTATAACCCCATTGAATAACATGGAGAGCTGAAAAAAATGCCCAAAAACGCCGGCGTCATAAAACTCCCGTGTGTATGAGGCCTAAAAGTGGTTAAATATGCTATAGATGGGGTGACTGAAAGAGCTGGTTCACACCAGCTTTGATCTCTGAAGAGTGATCCGCATTCAGATTACTCTTCAGAGGGCATTTGACAAACATTGAGGCGTTGTATGGCTCCCTCGCTGTCTGTTTTAACCCCCTGAACCCTGCACTAGCGTGCCACAATGATGTGCATTGCCTGTAGTTGCAGAACGGCCCCATTCGCTTGAATGGGTTGTGATCTGAAAGTGAAAGAGGGAAAAATTTCTGCTGCAGCCATTAAGCAAAGCATTGTGGTCCTGGCATGTGTACACCTCCAACCACTGCCTCTGCAGCTAAAGGGGGAGCAGTTGGGAGGGTGGTAAAAACACGGCTCAACTGCAACCCCTCAACCACTCATGGGAACAAGCCATAAACGTAATGTAAATGTAGAATGGGAAAGGATTTTTTACTGTAACAGACATTGGACTGAAAGGAAATGTTATTTTAAGAAGTTTAAGAGTTTGATATTGCAGAAATTTAACTGAAGAATACGAAAAGAAAAAGTCCAATCTGCAGCACCTTGTATATTTATTAAGAACATAAAATACTATATATATCTAACTGAAGAATAGAGAGTTGTCTGTGCTGCAGAATAGGAAGGGGATCTCTACAGTAAAAGTGGTTAGGCTGCGAAAAGGGAGGGATTCTTTATTGTACGTGTAATTAAAGCCAAATTGTACTCTCTCAATCAGCATGAACTATTTTAATCCTTATGCTGCCAGCCTTAGTAAACAGAAAGGAAGGTATATTACTTCTTTTTGTTTTTAATTTTTTTTGTTACATTTCTTTAATTACATTCTGGTTTCAGGCCTAGGTCAAAATGATGTCATACATCCCAGGAGTCTTCATTGGAGGAGGGGCTTTCTCAGCTAAGCACACCCGCCTGCCTGCATGCCTGAGCTAAGGGCAGATGGATCCCAGGAAGTAAATTCTACATGAATCATCTGCCCTTACTCAAGATGGCCGCAACTAGAAATGCTAGGAAGGAGACATGGATGGATGGGAGACTTTGCTTTGAATATTAAAAATGAATAAAATATAAATTTCAGTTTGTGGTGCTCAGATACAGTAGCTTCACTTTAGGATGGGACAGAGGATTCTTTTTTACTTGTAGGAGATGTTAAGTGTGACAAAGGAGGTTCTTTAACCAGTTAAAGACCGCCTACCGCAGATATACTGCGGCAGGGTGGCTCCATTGCGTGAAACAGCGTCCTGTACATCAGTTCGCGCAATAGACAGCGCACACGGATTGGACAAAGGGGGAGCCAATCAGCGGGTCTGGCGGACGCGATGACCGCTGGCCACCCACGACGGTTCCCCAGAGAGGCAGAACGGCGATCTGACAGGGAAGAACACAGCGATCTCTGTGTTCTCCCAGTCAGTCCATCCCCCTCGGCTCTCTAATTAGGCAAATTAGGCTGTCGCCTAAGGCCTCACACCCACAGGGGCCTCGCAACCGTCTGATTTGACACTCACACCAGCACCGAGATAGAGACACGGACACCGACACCAGCACTTTAAAGTTTTTAATATATGCAATTTATAAAGTAAATTTTTTTTATTGCTTGAATTATTCCCATTATGGGCGTGAGTGGGGCCTCATGTTTAGGTTTTGCCTAAGGCCTCACAAAGCCTAGAGCCGCCTCTGCTCCACACTGTTAGAAAACATCTCCTAGTGACACACTTAACCCTTCGACCGTCCCTGGTGTTAACCCCTTCCCTGCCAGCGTCGTTAGTACAGTGACAGTGCATATTTTTTAGCACTGATCACTGTAATAATGTCACTGGTTCCCAAAAAAGTGTCAAAAATGTCAGTTAGGTGTCCAATTTGTTGCAGCCCTGCTAAAAATAGCTGATCGCCGCCATTACCAGTAAAAAAAAAAATAAAGATGCCAAAAAAATATCCCATAGTTTGTAGACACGATAACTGTTGCGCAAACCAATCCATATATGCTTATTGGGATATTTTTACCAAAAATATGTAGCAGGATACATAGTGGCCTAATTTGATGAAGAAATTCGATTTTTTACATTTTTTTATTGGATGTGTTTTATAGCAGAAAAAAATGTTTTCTTTTTTTCAAAATTGTCGCTCTTTTTTTGTTTATAGCACAAAAAAAAAAAAACTGCAGAGGTCATCAAATATCACCAAAAGAAAGCTCTATTTGTGGGAAAAAAGGAAATCAATTTTATTTGGGTACAACATCGCACGACCGCGCAACTGTCAGTTAAAGTAATGCAGTGCTGTATTGCAGAAAATGGCCTTGTCATGAAGGGGGTAAAACCTTCCAGGGCTGAAGTGGTTAATGTAAGCTAGGTAAAGTTGAGTCCTCGTTAGGAGGATCTTTACTGAGAGATTAATTAAGCTGTGAAATGGGAAGGGGTTCTCTACTGTAAGAGTGGTTAAGCCAAGAAGCAGGCACTGTTTATAACTGCAAGAAAGGTTTGGCTGTGGCATAGAAAAAGGTTCCTTACAGTAAGGTAATTGAGCTGAAGGCCAGGATGGTGAGCCTTACTGTAAGAGCAGTTAATATGGAAAGGGATGAGGTTATTGCTGAAGAAGCAGTGAAACCTGGGCAACAGAAAAATGTTAATTAACTGTAACAGAAAATAAAGTTGAACGGATTAAGAGATAATTGGGTGTATATGTGGATCTCTTGGGAACAAAAAACATCATTACTATAGCAATGATACAATAATAATAAGTAATTAAAGAACGAAAGAAGTACGTAAACTGCTACTGCTAATCTCAACTCCTAAAATGCTTGTTGCTTGGCTGTCATGCTGACCCTCTGGCTTTGACAGCCATGAACAAGTATGGAGATTAAAGGATCTGATGTGGAGGCGCATGCGCGAAGCTCACAGCGATGGACGCGTCCTGCTAGATCTCCGCACGGCCTCGGGCCTTACACCCAGCTAAACAGAGTCTGGAAACCACCGATAATCACCGCTGCCGCCTCTGGGACACCCTAAACACCAGTACGCCAGAATATGGTCGCGGGGAGCTCCCGACACAGACCACGGAGTAAATCCATCCGAGATATCTTGGTCCGGGCCGCGTCCAAGATGGCGCCGCCCGCCTCTCCTAACAGCGGCACCAGCTCCATGAGGACACCAAGACGCCACAGCAAGAAGCCTGTACCCCATCCAGATGAGGGTGAGTCAGACGCTGAATCCCTGGTCACCCCCCTCCCTACACTAAGAGAAAGATCCCCTGAAGAACCGATCCTGCAGCAGTTCGAACAGATGCTAACGAAGGCCTTACAACACACCTTAGACCAGATAACTGAAAAGCTCTCTAGAGAGATCAGGGAACTTGCCCACCGCACTTCTGACCTGGAAATCAGAGCAGATGAACTAGAGGCACATATATCGAATCATAACGATGAGTTGGAAGCCCTCAGAGAAGCCAACGCTACCCTGCAAGCACAGATAGAGGACCAGGAGAACAGGGCCAGGAGATCAAATGTCCGCATTAGGGGACTGCCAGAAACCATAATGGATCTCCAATCCACTGTCACTGCTCTCTTTCAGGAGTTGGCACATAGCATCCCCATTGAACGCCTGGAGATTGACAGAGCCCTGGCCCCACGTAAAAAAGAAGGCCCACCTCGTGACATAATAGCCAAATTACATTACTACCGCACCAGAGAGCAACTCCTACAAGCCGTCCGCCAGAAGGGCTCACAATCCTTTCAAGGGCATAGCTACCAGTTGTTTCCTGACCTCTCTAAGTCTACCACTGACAAGCAACAAGCCCTCAAACCATTTCTGGAAGTGCTGCAGAGCCACAAGATCACCTACTCCTGGGGATTCCCATCCTCCCTCCGCTTCACATACCGTGACCGAAAATACGTCTGCAAGACCTTGGAAGAACTCCGAGACAGACTATGTGACCTCCGCCTGTCCCTCAGCCCAGCACCATCGACACCAGGAACACGCCGCAGATCAGCCTCCAACTCCCCGCAGAAACTCACAGCCTCTCCTGCTTCCACCTCCAAGCGAGGCAGATTCGTCCAAACAACCCAGGATCAGCAAGACTCCATTGACTGAACCCCTCTTCAACCACGGACTAATCTTAAGTCCTTTGTGACAAAACCGGATGACATGTCCATTCCAAGTAAATGACTGAACTACTCGATGTTGCTCCTGTAGCTCCAGACCCTCTGGGAGCTGGTCACACTTAAGCCACTCCATAACAAACTCTTCGGACTGGTAACCTTACTGTTGTTGTTTTTGTTGTTTCTCCATGGTTGTTTAAGGTTTACCCCTCAGTTTCTGGCGGGCCCCTGCTGGGCTGAGCCCCCCCTCCCCGTCACCCTTGGGTGGGGGGGATGGGGGACTTGGCCGCCAGGCCCCCGCTACAATCACCACAGTTAAACTGTACACCCTACTAACAGCGTTTCCCTCTTATTTGAACACACTAGCCTGACTAGATATTTACCGTACTGTTAACACAAAACGTGGCTAATCAACCGCAAAGCTCAATAATATAATAAGAGGTGCGCTGACCCACTCCCGGGCCCCCTAAAGGGACCGGGGACTGGTTCCACACCACCCGAACACATTAACAGGGACCACCAACCCCATTAAGGGTGCCCTGACACCCCTAACTGAACTACCCTCACCAATAATGTCCTGCAATATACGCTCTTATCATAGCTCCCCCTTCCACACCCCCTTCCCACGCCGGACACTTATATCTCCAGATGCCAACGATACCCACACCACAGAATGCCTATATCTTCCTAGAGCTCCGCTAACACTACTATTTCTTGAAACCCTGGCAAAATCCAAACCACCCGTTACCCAGGGGAGAGTAGGGAGATCCGTCAAATTTATAGACAGATACCACCTAAGCTAGTCAAAAACCCAGCACTGGCAGCCTACTCCCAGCACCATTGAATTAACACAGACACTTCTGTCCCATCACAGGGGTATATATCCCTACTTTCTGCCTGATCCATTGCTGGTAGGCCCGAGGCCGCATGTCACTGCAGCCTCCCCTTTGCCCTCAGGTCACCAATATTAGGTCACCTTTGGGCAACCTGGCTCCCTCCATGCGGGCCCATCCATCCTGCCTGGACGGTACCACAATGTACCCCTCTCCTTATCCTTTCTCTTTTCTATCTCCCCACTCACTAGCCCCTGCTATCCCTATACCTCTCTACATTCTTCTAAAACCTCGCCAGGATACCCCACTTACTACAGAACTACCTTTTCTGCTTGACTCCCAACCCACCGCTCAGCCATGGCCCCCCTGAACATACTTACCCTTAATGTGCAGGGTTTTAATTCACCCAACAAAAGACGTAAGGCCCTCCGTTCATTTGCCTCACTGAAAGCGCACGTTATAGGTTTGCAAGAGACCCATTTCTCAGACCGTAGCTCCCCAAAATTTTTAAGTCCAGCCTACCCACAATTCTACACACCCTCGGCCACAGCAAAGAAAAGAGGAGTCCTCATAGGCTTCCACCGTTCCTCTCCCTTTACCCTCAAAACGGAGATCAAAGATCCGGAAGGGAGATACCTTATCTTGACAGGACTTGTACAAGACACCGAAATCACGGCAGTTACATACTATGCCCCCAAAAGAAACCCCACACCCTTCCTGACGCATCTTTTCCAAATGATAGAAACACACAAGAAAGGCACCCTCCTAATTTGCGGCGACTCTAACCAGGTCATATACCCCTTTTTGGACAAGTCCCCCTTCACCCCACCCACCAGCCCAACTAAACTTTCCTTCCAACAACTACTACAACAACACCCTTTAGTGGACACCTGGAGAGAATGCAACCCCACTAAAAGGCAATATACTTTTTTATTCTAAACCCCACAAATCCTTCTCCAGAATCGACCATATTTTTACCTCCATCGGATCCTCCCCCTTACTATTAGCAGCAAAAATGATCCCCATCCCTTGGTCAGACCACAATGCAATACTAGCCTCTTTCTCCTCCCTGATCCCACAAAAGAAAGAATTTTCCTGGACACTCAATAATTCCCTACTAGCACACCCCTCTTATGCCCTAGAGCTCGAAACTGAAATTCGTAACTATATCATGACCAATAGTAATGTTGAGGTCACCCCCACCACATTATGGGAAGCCCACAAACCAGTGATCCGGGGATTTCTCATCAGCATTGCAACACGCCGCAAGAAAGAGCGCAAAGCTCTGCATCAAACTCTAGATGAAAACTTTACGCGAGCACATGAGAAATTCCAGGAAAACCCTACCCCCGCACACAAAAATACACTAGACAAAGCGAAGCAGGAGCTAGACCTCTTCCTTACAGACGCTGCTGAGAAATCTCTCAGGAGATCGCGGCACAAAATATACACGAAAGCCAATAAGCCAGATATTTTTCTAGCTCTGTCGCTCAGAAATTTAGATAAAACATAAACCAATCCGTTTGCGCACCCCCCAAAATACTCTTACTAGTAACCCCATAAACATTCTCCGAATGTTTCGGAAACACCTCTCCACCCTCTATGACGCCCCTCCCCCACTTGATGAAACTCAAGCAACAAATATATTTGAATCACTCTCCCTCCCCACTCTTACAACTACACAACAAACACAACTCGAGACTCCCATCACAGACGAGGAAATACGAACCGCCGTAAAATCTCTCAAACCCAATAAACGCCCTGGCCCCGATGGCTTCACAGCCACATATTATAAGCAATACATAAACCTTCTCTCCCCTCTTCTCACAAATGCCTTTAATGCACTACATCCACTTAAACCTGAAACCTTACAAGTTTACATATCCATGATCCCCAAACCGCTTTCTGACGATTCCTCATGGGCAAACTACCGCCCCATCGCATTACTAAACGTTGACATCAAACTTCTCGCCAAAGTCCTCTCATCCCGTCTAAACACAGTTATAGGAACTCTGATCCACAAGGATCAAGTGGGATTTACCCCATCAAGACAAGCCAGTGACAATGTCAGGAGAGCAGTCCTTCTCACACACTACGCCCGAACACGTCACATTCCAACCTGTCTTCTATCACTGGACATCCGTAAAGCCTTTGACACCCTGTCCTGGTCTTACCTCCAATTTGTCTTAAGGAGATGGGGCTTTGGCCCACACTTCCTACAATGGATAACTGCCCTTTACTCAGTGAGATATGCGGGCTTCAAATCAAACCCTTTCCCAATCCGCTGAGGGACAAGACAAGGATGCCCGCTCTCACCACTTTTATTCTCACTAGTAATAGAACCACTAGTGCACATGATCCGCACAAATCCCGACATTAAAGGCTTGGAAATAGGAGGCCACCATCACAAACTCTGCCTTTTTGCGGATGATGTCCTTCTATTCCTAACCTCCCCTTTGACCTCTGCGCCCAATTTGCTCTCCACACTAGACAAATTCGCAGCCCTCTCAGGACTAGTGATTAACGCCCATAAGTCCAAGCTCCATAATATCTCTCTCCCACCAGATGCACAACTTCAGCTACAAGGAGCTCTCCCCTTCCCCTGGGAACAACGTCACCTGACATATCTGGACATCAAGCTCACCCCAGACCCATCCACCTTATTTTCGGCAAACTACCCCCCGCTATTAACCCACCTTACGAAATTAATGGACTCTTGGTCACGTCTACCCCTCTCGTGGTTAGGACCAATTACAGTAGTAAAAATGGTTGTTCTCCCTAAAATCCTCTATCTCTTTAGAGTCCTCCCCACAATAGTCCCAGCCTATTTTCTCCGAATCCTACAGCGACGAACCCTCAGGTTCATATGGGGCAAGAAGAAACCCTGAGTTCCTAGCTCAGTACTATACCTATCTAAAACCTGTGGAGGCCTGGGCATGCTGCATATGGCAAAATACTACCAAGCTGCACAAATCGCAATATTGTCCAAATACCATGCCACCAAGGAGGTCCCTCTCTGGGTATCCTTGGAGGCAGTCGATAACGATCCCCTATCCACAGCCAACGTATTATGGATATCTGCCAAAGATCCCAAAACCATTACCAACCCAGTTACGAAACACTCGCTACGCCTCTGGGATGTACTCAAATTTAAGTACAAGCTCCAATCCCCCCATAATCCCCTTCAGTCATTCTTCCACAACCCGGCCTTTTACCCAGCCTGGGTCTCCCCAACCTCCTTCCAAAACTGGATAGACTCCGGGCTAATCCGGGCCCACTCCCTTTACTCATCCGATGCCTTCAAATCCTTCCCATCGCTACAAGAAACCCACAACCTACCCAATTCTGAAATTTTCCGATACCTACAACTCAAACACTTCTACACCCCATCTTTCAGAACAGGCACTCCACACGAGCTGATGTCCATCTTTGAACAAGCCTGCCACAAAGATCCGCATATGAGAAGGCTGCTCTCTCTCCTATACGGCCTCCTCATTAATCCATCACCTCACACCCCGCCCCCCTACGCATCCAAATGGACTGCAGACCTAGGACTCACACTAAGCCCCAAAGACTGCACCGACATTTGGCTCCATACCAAATCAGCCACGCAAAACATCGTGGCCTTAGAGGCAAACTACAAGGTCATGCTCAGATGGTACCTAGTCTCCACCCGAATCTCAAAGTTCGCCCCAAATAGCTCCCCTACTTGCTTCCGAGGCTGTGTAGACCGAGGTACCCACTTGCATACATGGTGGACATGCGACTTAGTCTCCAAATTCTGGATTGAAATATTTGAGATGATCTCCAAGATCACCGAAACGGCACTAGACCCAACCCCAGAAGTGGCGCTACTAAACATGAAACCCCCTGAACTTAACAAAAACAAATTAAAACTCTTATTGCAAATTACCACAGCCGCTAAACAGACAATAGCCAAAGCCTGGAAAACGCCTCACCTGACAATAGCAGAAACCAAGCACAGGGTATCCACAGCAATGATCCATGCCAAAATTGAAGCAACTGTTCTTAACACTATACATACATTTGAGCGAACCTGGTCCCCATGGCTGAAACACCAGTTCCCAGCTGACTTTGACACCACCCTTTTAAACCCTTAGCAATAAAACCCCTACCCCAAAACGTATACTGAACAACATACAACCAATTCACCAACGGTTCCCTGGCGAGGAGACCTCACCTCTCACCCTCCTGATACTATTCCATCTCACTCATCTTTCGCTCTCTGACCCACCTCCTGTTTTTCCCCTGCTAAACTTTTCTCCCCCCCCCCTCTCTCTTTCTCCTTTCACCCTCAATGAACCCCAAACTGTTGCTCTCGCAGGCAAGCACACCCCTTTTACAACACTTGGTACAGTTTGTACTAAGTTGCTCTTGCACTCTCACACAATGCGTAAGGTTCATGCTTCAGACCGATAATATAAGAAACAAATACCACTACACCTAGTAAGAGTACCAACAGCCCACGAAGCAGACATACCCTCTGCTAAATGCTCACTGTATTTCTCATATGTTTATGCCTATAACTTGATATAATTCCCAGTTTCTTGTTTCATTTGATACTGTTAATGAAACCATCTTGCTAGGTGCAGAGCTGATCCTCACGCTACTTATACCTCGATGTTCTACCCTGAAATGTGCATCAATGTTCGCACCTGCCTGTACCATCACTTTTTCCTTCAATAAAACTTTTGAACAAGAAAAAAAAAAGGATCCGATGTGACTCCACTCTGATATTACAGCCCACATGTCTTTCTTTGATCGATGACTTATAGAGCAGTGGTCACCAACCTTTCGGACCTCACGGACCACTAAACTTACAATTTTGAATCCCGTGGACCGCTAACGTGAATTTTACATGCCTCATACACACAATGTTCTCTGCCCCCCTCCCCCTGGATTCACTGCTGCCTTATACACACTATTCCGTCGTCACACTAGGTCCCCCTCCCCCCGTCTTTCGTAACACACATATTCCGTCGTCACACTAGGTCCCCTACCCCTTCCCCCCCGTCTCTCGTAACACACATATTCCGTCGTCACACTAGGTCCTCCTCCCCCCGTCTCTTGTAACACACATACTCCGTCGTCACACTAGGTCCCCTACCCCTTCCCCCCCGTCTCTCGTAACACACATATTCCGTCGTCACTTAGGTCCCCCTCCCCCCGTCTCTTG
>BLSH010257556.1:32006-42524 GCA_018402905.1 Glandirana rugosa | reverse complement strand
CTTGTCTGTATAGATAACACACCTTCTTACTAGGATCGGTTGTCATTTTTCTGCTCTTCTCTCTCAGCTCAGAATTCCTGAGGGAGGGGCTGAGCACTGCTGCTGACGTCAGCTGGAGAGAGAGAGCCCTGCTGTGTTATCTATACAGATAAGAATATTTCTGATATAACACTGGCACAAGGAACTTCTTCTTCTAATACAGAGGAGATAGGAGCTTTTAGAATTAAAGCGGAGTTCCACCCTAAAGTGGAACTTCCGCTGGTTGGATTCCTCCCCCCCTCAGGTGTCACATTTGGCACCTTTCGGGGGGGAGGGGGAAGAGGACACCTGTCTTTAGACAGGTGTCCTTTTCCACACTTCCGGGAGTTCTGGCCGGCGGACGCGGCCGCTGACGTCAGAAGCCGGCTCCCTCCTCCCTGCTCGCTCTGCTACTGGCCGCCAGGCCAGTAGCAGAGCGTGGCAGAGCTCGCGCATGCGCGGTAAGGTGCCCGGCGTGAAGCTGTACTACTTACACGTCCGGGTTCCCTTACCCGCGATGGAGGCGGCTGCACCCGTCCCCCGATCCGAAGATCGGCGGCGGGTGCCGACATCGCTGGAGTCCAGGACAGGTAAGTGTCCTAATATTAAAAGTCAGCAGCTACTGTATGTGTAGCCCGGACCTCCGCTTTAATTATGAGAGGAGAAGCTATGAGAGGAAGAGGGAGGGGGAGGAGGGGGGAGTTGAACACAGGCACACAGGAGACAGGAGAGCTGGGAGTGACAGCCTGCATAGACCACGGGGCTCTCAGGATAAGCTCTATACAAGGGGAGTCAGCACTAAGGGAGGAAGTCATGACCTGGCATTATCAAACAGGTATTTTAGGGGATACAGAGGCATAATTTAAAAAGCAAAAGCACCATGCTGCTAATTGCACATTAAAGAGACAGGAGCAGCATTTTTTTTTGGTTAACAAACACTTTAAGGCAAACTGTGCAGTGGTCAAAAAATTAAAAAGAGGGATGGGTATAGAAATGGCATGCTTTACCGGCCCGAGAGCCACCATCTGCTGGGAAACCTGTTTGGCATTAATTATTGACTAGAGAAAGAAATTCAACTGAAAAGGATCAATTTTCACACCCAAGATTCTGGGCAAGCAGCGAACAAATAAGCATGTGCAAGTGCCTGTAAAGAATGGGGGTACTTGTAATAAGGCAATGTGGACTATTTTTGTGTGGAGTTGTTCTTTAAAGGACGTTCATGGAGGTGCAGGATTTCATTAGTGTTGCTGGGTAATGCTGCCTTGCTTTTCATTATAACTTTTAAGGCAAATTGCAGCAGCGACATATGTGTAACTGCCTGCTGTCTGCTGAACCGCAGCGTGCGGAATGGAGTGTCTACAGCCTGTTGTGCTCTCAGTATTCTTTTATCTCCTGTTTTATCTGCTGCATTATTCCGACAATATAAACAGACTGATAATAAAACAATATCTTCCACCCACACATCACCATCAAACTACCATTACAATTTTACTGTCCCTAATCTCACTCTCTGTTCCTGTCTCCTGGGGTCTTTGTACTTCCAGTGTCTCACCCATCTCCTTCCTCACTGTCTCCACATCTCTGTCCTCTCAGTGTCTCATCCCTCTCCTTCCTCACTGTCTCCACATCTCTGTCCTCAGTGTCTCATCCCTCTCCTTCCTCACTGTCTCCACATCTCTGTCCTCTCAGTGTCTCATCCCTCTCCTTCCTCACTGTATCCTCATCTCTGTCCTCAGTGTCTCATCCCTCTCCTTCCTCACTGTCTCCACATCTCTGTCCTCAGTGTCTCATCCCTCTCCTTCCTCACTGTCTCCAAATCTCTGTCCTCTCAGTGTTTCATCCCTCTCCTTCCTCGCTGTTTCTACATTTGTCTCCTCTCAGTGTCTCATCCCTCTCTTTCCTCATTGTCTCCACATCTGACCTCAGTGTCTCATCCCTGTCCTTCCTCACTGTCTCCACATCTCTATCCTCTCAGTGTTTCATCCCTCTCCTTCCTCGCTGTTTCTACATCTCTGTCCTCCTCCTAGTGTCTCATCCCTCTGCTTACCCACTGTCTCCACATCTCTGTCCTCAGTGACTCATCCCTGTCCTTCCTCACTGTCTCCACATCTCTGTCCTCTGTGTCTCATCCCTCTCTTTCCTCACTGTCTCTACATCTGACCTCAGTGTCTCATCCCTGTCCTTCCTCACTGTCTCCACATCTCTGTCCTCTCAGTGTCTCATACCTCTCCTTCCTCACTGTTTCTACATCTCTGTCCTCCTCCTAGTGTCTCATCCCTCTGCTTACCCACTGTCTCCACATCTCTGTCCTCAGTGTCTCATCCCTCTCCTTCCTCGCTGCCTTCACATCTCTTTCCTCGGTTTCTCATCTCTCTCCTTCCTCACTGTCTCCATATGTCTGTCCTCAGTGTCTCATCCCTCTCCTTCCTCGCTGCCTTCACATCTCTGTCTTCAGTGTCTCATCCCTCTCCTTCCTCACTGTCTCCACATCTCTGTCTTTAGTGTCTCAATTCACTCCTTCCTCACTTGCTCCACATCTCTGTTGTCTCTGTGTATCATCCCTCTCCATCCTCACTGTCTCTACATCTCTGTCCTCTCAGTGTCTCATCCCTCTCCTTCCTCACTGTCTCTACATCTCTGTCCTCAGTGTCTCATCTCTCTCCTTTCTCACTGTCTCTACATCTCTGTCCTCTCAGTGTCTCATCCCTCTCCTTCCTCACTGTCTCTACATCTCTGTCCTCAGTGTCTCATCTCTCGCCTTCCTCACTATCTCTACATCTCTGTCCTCTTAGTGTCTCACCCCTCTCCTTCCTCACTGTCTCCACATCCCTGACCTCTCAGTGTCTCATCCCTCTCCTTCCTCACTTTCTCCACATCTCTGTCCTCAGTGTATTAACCCACTCCTTCCTCACTGTCTCCACATCTCTGTTATCTCAGTGTCTCATCCCTGTCCTTCATCACTGTCTTTACATCTCTGTCCACTCAGTGTCTCATCCATTTCCTTCCTCATTGTCTCCACATCTCTGTCCTCAGTGCCTCATCCCTCTCTTTCCTCACTGTCTCCACATCTCTATCCTATCAGTGTCTCATCCCTCTCCTTTCTCACTGTCTCTACATCTGACCTCAGAGTCTCGTCCCTCTCCTTTCTCACTGTCTCTACATATCTGTCCTCAGTGTTTCACCCTCTCTTTCCTCACTGTCTTCACATCTCTGTCCTTAATGCCTCATCCCTCTCCTTCCTCACTGTCTCCACATCTCTATCGTCTCAGTGTTTCATCCCTCTCCTTCCTCACTGTTTCTACATCTCTGTCCTCTCAGTGTCTCATTCTTCTGCTTCCCCACTGTCTCCACATCTCTGTCCTCAGTATCTTATCCCTCTCCTTCCTCACTGTCTTCACATCTCTGTCTTCAGTGCCTCACCCCTCTCCTTCATCACTGTTTCCACGTCTCTGTCTTTAGTGTCTCATCCCACTCCTTTCTCATCATCTCCACATCTCTGTGCTCTCAGTGTCTCATCCCTCTGCTTCCCCACTGTCTCCACATCTCTGTCCTCGGTGTCTCATCCCTCTATTTCCTCACTGTCTCTACATCTGACCTCAGTGTCTCATCCCTGTCCTTCCTCACTGTCTCCACATCTCTGTCCTCTCAGTGTCTCATACCTCTCCTTCCTCACTGTTTCTACATCTCTGTCCTCCTCCTAGTGGCTCATCCCTCTGCTTACCCACTGTCTCCACATCTCTGTCCTCAGTGTCTCATCCCTTTCCTTTCTCACTGTCTCTATATGTATGTCCTCAGTGTTTCAACCCTCTCCTTCCTCACTGTCTTCACATCTCTTTCCTCAGTGTCTCATCCCTCTCCTTCCTCACTGTCTTCACATCTCTGTCTTCAGTGCCTCACCCCTCTTCTTCATCACTGTTTCCACATCTCTGTCTTTAGTGTCTCATCCCACTCCTTTCTCACCGTCTCCACATCTCTGTCCTCTCAGTGTCTCATACCTCTCCTTCCTCACTGTTTCTACATCTCTGTCCAAAGTGTCTCATCCCTCTCTTTCCTCATTGTCTCCACATCTGTCTCCTCTCAGTGTCTCATCTCTCTATTTCCTCACTGTCTCTACATCTGACCTCAGTGTCTCATCCCTCTCCTTCCTCACTGTCTCCACATCTCTGTCCTCTCAGTGTCTCATCCCTCTCCTTCCTCACTGTTTCTACATCTCTGTCCTCTCAGTGTCTCATTCTTCTGCTTCCCCACTGTCTCCACATCTCTGTCCTCAGTGTCTCATCCCTCTCCATCCTCACTGTCTCCACATCTCTGTCCTTTCAGTGTCTCATCCCTCTCCTTTCTCACTGTCTCTACATCTGACCTCATTGTCTCATCACTGTCCTTCCTCGCTGTCTCCACATCTCTGTCTTTAGTGTCTCAATTCACTCCTTCCTCACTTGCTCCACATCTCTGTTGTCTCTGTGTCTCATCCCTCTCCATCCTCACTGTCTCCACATCTCTGTCCTCTCAGTGTCTCATCCCTCTCCTTCCTCACTGTCTCTACATCTCTGTCCTCAGTGTCTCACCCCTCTCCTTCCTCACTGTCTCCACATCCCTGACCTCTCAGTGTCTCATCCCTCTCCTTCCTCACTTTCTCCACATCTCTGTCCTCAGTGTCTCATCCCTCTCCTTCCCCATTGTCTCCACATCTCTGTCCTCAGTGTATTAACCCACTCCTTCCTCACTGTCTCCACATCTCTGTTATCTTAGTGTCTCATCCCTCTCCTTCATCACTGTCTTTACATTTCTGTCCACTCAGTGTCTCATCCCTTCCCTTCCTCATTGTCTCCACATCTCTGTCCTCAGTGCCTCATCCCTCTCTTTCCTCACTGTCTCCACATCTCTATCCTCTCAGTGTCTCATCCCTCTCCTTCTTCACTGTCTCTACTTCTGACCTCAGTGTCTCGTCCCTCTCCTTTCTCACTGTCTCTACATATCTGTCCTCAGTGTTTCACCCTCTCTTTCCTCACTGTCTTCATATCTCTGTCCTCAATGCCTCATCTCTCTCCTTCCTCACTGTCTCCACATCTCTGTCCTCAGTGTCTCATCCCTCTCCTTCCTAACTGTCTCCACATCTCTGTCTTTAGTGTCTCATCCCACTCCTTCCTCACTGTCTCCACATCTCTGTTGTCTCGGTGTCTCATCCCTCTCCTTCATCACTGTCTTTACATCTCTGTCCTCTCAGTGTCTCATCCTTTTCCTTCCTCACTGTCTCCACATCTCTATCCTCTCAGTGTCTCATCCCTCTCCTTCCTCACTGTCTCTACATCTGACCTCAGTGTCTCATCCCTGTCCTTCCTCACTGTCTCCACATCTCTGTCCTCTCAGTGTCTCGTCCCTCTTTTGCCTCACTGTCTCTACATCTCTCTCCTCAGTGTCTCATCCCTCTCCTTCCTCACGGTCTCCACATCTCGGTCCTCAGTGTCTCACCCCACTCCTTCCTCACTGTCTCTACATCTCTGTCCTCAGTGTTTCGTCACTCTCCTTCCTCACTGTCTCCACATCTCTGTCCTCTCAGTGTCTCATCCTTCTCCTTCCTTACTGTCTCTATATCTCTGTCCTCAGTGTTTCATCCCTCTCCTTCCTCACGGTTTCCACATCTCGGTCCTCAGTGTCTCACCCCTCTCCTTCCTCACTGTCTCTACATCTCTGTCCTCAGTGTCTCATCCCTCTCCTTTATCACTGTCTCTACATCTCTGTCCTCAGTGTTTCGTCAGTCTCCTTCCTCACTGTCTCCACATCCCTGTCCTCTCAGTGTCTCATCCCTCTCTTTCCTCTGTGTCTTCACATCTCTGTCCTCAGTGTCTCATCCCTCTCCTTCCTCACTGTCTCCACAACTCTGTCCTCAGTGTCTCATCCCTCTCCTTCCTCACTGTCTCCTCATCTCTGTCCTCAGTGCCTCATCCCTCTCCTTCCTCACTGCCTCCACAACTCTGTCCTCAGTGTCTCATCCCTCTCCTTCCTCACTGTCTCCACATCTCTGTCTTTAGTGTCTCATCCCTCTCCTTCCTCACTGTCTCCACATCTCTGTCCTCAGTGTCTCATCCCTCTCCTTCCTCACTGTCTCCACATCTCTGTTGTCTCTGTGTCTCATCCCTCTCCTTCATCGCTGTCTTTACATCTCTGTCCTCTTAGTGTCTCATCCCTTTCCTTCCTCGCTGTCTCCACATCTCTATCTTCTCAGTGTCTCATCCCTCTCCTTCCTCACTGTCTCCACATCTCTGTCCTCAGTGTCTCATCCCTCTCCTTCCTCACCGTCTCCACATCTCTGTCCTCAGTGTCTCATCCCTCTCCTTTATCACTGTCTCTACATCTCTGTCCTCAGTGTTTCATCAGTCTCCTTCCTCACTGTCTCCACATCCCTGTCCTCTCAGTGTCTCATCCCTCTCTTTCCTCTGTGTCTTCACATCTCTGTCCTCAGTGTCTCATCCCTCTCCTTCCTCACTGTCTCCACAACTCTGTCCTCAGTGTCTCATCCCTCTCCTTCCTCACTGTCTCCTCATCTCTGTCCTCAGTGCCTCATCCCTCTCCTTCCTCACTGCCTCCACAACTCTGTCCTCAGTGTCTCATCCCTCTCCTTCCTCACTGTCTCCACATCTCTGTCTTTAGTGTCTCATCCCTCTCCTTCCTCACTGTCTCCACATCTCTGTCCTCAGTGTCTCATCCCTCTCCTTCCTCACTGTCTCCACATCTCTGTTGTCTCTGTGTCTCATCCCTCTCCTTCATCGCTGTCTTTACATCTCTGTCCTCTCAGTGTCTCATCCCTTTCCTTCCTCACTGTCTCCACATCTCTATCTTCTCAGTGTCTCATCCCTCTCCTTCCTCACTGTCTCCACATCTCTGTCCTCAGTGTCTCATCCCTCTCCTTCCTCACCGTCTCCACATCTCTGTCCTCAGTGTCTCATCCCTCTCCTTCCTCACTGTCTCCACATCTCTGTCCTCAGTGTCTCATCCCTCTCCTTCCTCACTGTCTCCACATCTCTGTCTTTAGTGTCTCATCCCACTCCTTCCTCACTGTCTCCACATCTCTGTTGTCTCTGTGTCTCATCCCTCTCCTTCATCGCTGTCTTTACATCTCTGTCCTCTCAGTGTCTCATCCCTTTCCTTCCTCACTGTCTCCACATCTCTATCCTCTCAGTGTCTCATCCCTCTCCTTCCTCACTGTCTCCACATCTCTGTCCTCAGTGTCTCATCCCTCTCCTTCCTCACTGCCTCCACAACTCTGTCCTCAGTGTCTCATCCCTCTCCTTCCTCACTGTCTCCACATCTCTGTCCTCAGTGTCTCATCCCTCTTCTTCCTCACTGTCTCCACATCTCTGTCCTCAGTGTCTCATCCCTCTTCTTCCTCACTGTCTCCACATCTCTGTCCTCAGTGTCTCATCCCTCTTCTTCCTCACTGTCTCCACATCTCTGTTGTCTCTGTGTCTCATCCCTCTCCTTCATCGCTGTCTTTACATCTCTGTCCTCTCAGTGTCTCATCCCTTCCTTCCTCACTGTCTCCACATCTCTGTCCTCTGTGTCTCATCCCTCTCCTTCATCACTGTCTCCACATCCCTGTCCTCTCAGTGTCTCACCCCTCTCCTTCCTCACTGTCTCCACATCTCTGTCCTCAGTGTCTCATCCCTCTCCTTCCTCACTGTCTCCACATCTCTGTCCTCAGTGTCTCACCCCTCTCCTTCCTCATTGTCTCCACATCTCTCAGTGGGAGACCAAGTTTCTACTCTCATCCTTATACTCTCTCTGTATCCTTTCTCTTTATCCCTTCCTTTCCCACTATTTTATTGTATTTTTCCCCTCTTTCCCCTCTCTCTCGTTCTTCCTCTCCCTCCTCTCTATCACCTGCCCTCCTTCCTCGTCCCTCTACCTCCCTCTCCCTCCTCTCTATCACCTGCCCTCCTTCCTCGTCCCTCTACCTCCCTCTCCCTCCTCTCTATCACCTGCCCTCTTTCCTCATCCCTCTATCTCCCTCTCCCTCCTCTCTATCTCCTTCCCTTCTCCTGTCTCTCCATCCCCCCCCCCTTTTCCTCCTTCCCCTCTCTCTCTCTGCAGTCTCGGTGCGGTCTCTCTGGCAGTGTCTCAGCAGTCCCCCCTTGTTTGCTGTGTGCTATAAGGTCCCCTCCTCTCCAGCGTCTTCTTGCTCTGTGTGTTGGGGAATTAATCCTCACAGCTTGTCATTTATTCATAGTGCTTTTACTTGCATCATCTCGCACATTACAGCCGCTCAGCGGCCAGCGGAGAGAGCGCTGGAGGGGGACGCGCTCTAATGAGGGGGTCTCCTGTCACACCGCCTCAGCGCCACATAGGGATTCCCTATAGTACGGGGTCATGTCCCTGCTGTGGGGGTGGGGTAGAATAGTGGGGGGCAGCCCCTCTCCCTGCTCTATCCTCCTATAACTAGACCGCCACTTCTCCAACATTCACCTCTCTATCTTATCCATCTTTATCTATCTATCTATCTATCTATCTATCTATCTATCTATCTATCTATCTATCTATCTATCTATCTTTATTCTGTTATTTATCTATTATGTATCCAATCTCTATATAGCTATTTGTCTGTGATGTGATTTTAGGTGGCATTCATATACTGTAGATCAGCCTTTCTCAACCTTTTCAACACTGAGGAACCCTTGAAATTATTCTCTGGTCTCGGGGAACCCCTGCTAGAAATTAAAAATCTACAACTCCTGATACATTAATGTGATGGTCAATGGGAAGAATGCTCCTTACACTTGTGGTCATTGGGAATAATTACCCCCTTACAGATAGCTTAATAGATCAATGATGTCATTGGGAATTTATCTGAGAGGTAGAAATTGCTCATTGCTCAAGGAACCCCTTGCAACCTCTGGGGGAACCCTAGGGTTCCACGGAACCCTGGTTGAGCAACCCTGCTGTAGATAGTCAGTGAGTGCACTGCTTGCCATAATATGGTGCATACTGGCTGCTCATGTTGCATATTAGGACTGAATAAGAGCTAACTTTATTGACCAGGTGCAAAGGGCACCATCCTGTGCTATGCACCTGCTCAGGTTACCTAAAATCCATTCTTGGGTCTCATTCATACACCCTACATCAGGGTTTCTCAACCAGGGTTCTGTGGAACCCTAGGGTTCCTCCAGAGGTTGCTAGGGGTTCCTTGAGCAATGGTCAATTTCTACCTCTCAGATAAATTCCCAATGACATCATTGATCTTTTTAGCTATCTGTAAGGGGTAATTCTTCCCAATGACCACAAGTGTAAGGAGCATTCTTCCCATTGACCATCACACTAATGTATCATAAGTTGTAGCTCTTTAATTTCTAGCAGGGGTTCCCCCCGAGACTGCAGAATTATTTCAAGGGTTCCTCGTTGTTGAAAAGGTTGAAAAAGGCTGCCCTACATGATCATCAGTCTAGCGGATTGGAGCAGATTGTAGTCAGGTGTAAACAGACAGGTGGTCCATTTACATTCAACCTCCCATAGAGGAGATTGGGCTGTGTCTGTGTCCACTCTGCATAAGCTGAGTGTAATGAACCAGCTATCCATACCTCTCAACTTTCTGAGATGGGAATGAGGGACATCTATTAGCAAACGTATGTAGGCATAGGACAACACCCCCTGTCATGCCCCTTTAAAGGAGAATTGTAAGAAAAAATAATTGCGTAAACCCACAAATGCTTTTTTATCACTACTATTCCTTTATATTGGCTTCTGGAATTTACAAATGCAGCAATTTAGAAATTGGATGAAAGGTTTAGAACTGGGAAACACTTTTGAATGGATAAATAGCGCATTTTGTATTTAACTTTTTAGATCAGACCAAAATGAGGGACAAATGAGGAGCAACAAGGGACAGAGGGACAGCCCCCTCGAAATCAGGAACAGTTGGGAGCTATGAGCTATCTGCCTGCTCAGCTGAGTGGACAGATTCCGCACTTAGCAGGACATCTGGTGGAGCCTGTCTCGTGTGGAAGGGGCCTTAGGGTCAGGGCCGGCTCTACCACTAGGCGGAGTAGGCGGCCGCCTAGGGTGCACTGCTGCCTAGGGCTCCTGGCCAGTGTTGATCTGTCATTGGCTGCTCTGCATTGATTCATGTAAAAAATGTATATAGAAATAGTGACTGATCTGCCAAATATCCCCCCCCTCCGCCCCCACCCCCCGTGAGGCTGTATTTGATGGGCACAGGTGAAGCTGTATTTGATGACCACAGGTGAGGCTGTATTGATTGGTGCTGGTGAAGCTGTATTTGATGGGCACAGGTGAGGCTATATTGATTGGCGCTGGTGAAGCTGTATTTGATGGGCACAGGTGAGGCTGGGACACGGGTAGTTTATGTCGAAGTGGTCGCGGTTAGTTACGTCGGAGTGGACACGGGTAGTTTATGTCGAAGTGATCGCGGTTAGTTATATCGGAGTGGACACGGGTAGTTTATGTCGAAGTGGTCGCGGTTAGTTATATCGGAGTGGACACGGGTAGTTT
>BLSH010257556.1:3846-31542 GCA_018402905.1 Glandirana rugosa | reverse complement strand
CCCCCCCCCCCCCCCCCCCCACAGAGCTGCTGTCTTCCCCTCCTCTCTCCTGCCAGCTGCTGTAGAAGATGTCATGATGGAGAGATTTATAATTTCCCGGCTCCTTCCTTTTCTGAATGAACAGAATCAGTGATTGGTACCAATTGGTTCATTCAAAACTGAAGCATAGTAAACTGTTTTTACTACACTTCCGTTTCTGAATGAATTGGAGGCTCGGTGCACAGCTATTCCTGTCCATTCATTCTGAGTAGCTGAGGCTACAGAGATGGAGATTGAGGGCTGAGGTTTGTTTAGACCCCCTGATATCTCATCAAAGCCCCCCAACAGGGCTCCTAAAAAATGTAAAAATAAAATTGTAAAAGAAATAAAATGAAATGGTAAAAAAAAAAAATTAAAATAAAAACTAAAAACTACTGACACCGGTGAGGGAACTATCAGGATTGCAATGGTTGAAAATGTAACCGGGCCCTGGCATTTCACCACCATGGGGAGTCCCAAAGATGGCAGAAAGGGGGCCCACTGCAGAACTTGTGAAAGGGCCCCGATGCGGGACCGTAATAAAGGGAGTAAAGTGCCCCAGGATCAGTGAGAAGAGGGAAGGGCCCTGGCCAGGGGTCAGGGGGCCCTTCATAATTTCTTGGATATCTTTTTTATATCCCTTTCCTGTTTTATATGGTTCAAATACCTTTTCCCACAGAACCTTTGGCAATTCTTTTGCTTTCCCCATGACTCAGAATCCAGAAACATCAGTGCAGCACTGGATGAAAGATGCAAGGGTCTATCAGGAGTTCAGAAACTCATTGACCTTTTATACACACACACTAATTACAAGCAAACAGATCACAGGTGAGGATGGTTGCCTTTAATAGCCATTCAAACCCCTTTGTGTCAACATGTGTGCATGTTATCAGGCCAAAATCACCAGGGTATGTAAACTTTTGATCAGGGTCATTTGGGTAGTTTCTGCTGTCATTATGACTTAAAAAGAGTAAACACAGTTGATTGATAATAAATGGCTTCAGCCAAACACCAACCATGAGTGAAAGAAATCTTTTTGTGTTATTCATATTCTCTGAAAAATGGCCAAGAAATCATAAATTCTGCCAAGGTATGTAAACTTATGAGCACAACTGTCATTTGGAAAGGCACACACCTGTCTATATAAGGTCCCACAGTTAACAGTGCATGTCAGAGCACAAACCAAACCATGAAGTCCAAGGAATTTCTAAAGTCCCAATGAGCACAGTGTCCTCCATCATCCATAAATGGAAGAGGTTTGGAACCACCAGGACTCTTCCTAGAGTGAGCCACCCGGCCAAACCGAGTGATCAGGGGGGAACGGTCTTAGTCAGGGAGGTGACCAAGAACCCAATGGTCACTCTGACAGAGCTCCAGTATTTCTCTGTGGAGAGAGAAGAACCTTCCAGAAGAACAACTATCTCTGCTTTACTCCACCAATCAGGCCTGTATGGCCAGATGGAAGCCACTCCTCCAGTAAAAGGCACATGACAGCCTGCCTGGAGTTGGCCAAAAGGCACCTGAAGGACTCTCAGACCATGAGATACAAAATTCTCTGGTCTGATGAAACAAAGATTAAACTCTTTGGCCTGAATGGCAAGCGTCATGTCTGGAGGAAACCAGGCACCACTCATCACCTGGCCAATACCATCCCTACAGTGAAGCATGGTGGTGGCAGCATCAAAGGAAAGATGAATACAGCAATGTACAGAGACATCATTGATGAAAACCTGCTCCAGAGCGCTCTGGACCTCAGACTGGGGTGAAGGTTCATCTTCCAACAGGATAACGACCCTAAGCCCAGCCAGAGCCCAGACTTGAACCCGATTGAACATTTCAGGAAAGATCTGAAAATGGCTGTGCACCGATGCTCCCCATCCAACCTGATGGAGCTTGAGAAGTCCTGCAAAGAAGAATTGGAGAAACTGCCCAAAAATAGGTGTGCCAAGCTTGTAGCATCATAACTCAAAAAGACTTGAGGCTGTAATTGGTGCCAAAGGTGCTTCACCAAAGTATGGAGCAAAGGCTGTGAATACTTACTGTATGTATTGTTTTTTATTTTTTATAAATTTGCACACAAACTTCTTTCACGTTGTCATTATGGGGCATTGTTTGTAGAATTTTGAGGAAAATAATGCATTGAATCCATTTTGGAAAAAGGCTGTAACATAACAAAATGTGGAAAAAGTGAAGCGCTGTGAATACTTTTCGGAAGCACTGTATATATCGAGCCATCCTATTATCTATAATTTATCTGGCTCTCAATCAATCAGTCAATCGATGTATCTACTTATCTATCATGCTATCCTATTTTTTTATTGCCTATCTATCTATCTGTCTACCTTTTTTATCTATTCTTCTACCTTTATCGATCTCAGTCTTCTAGTCCGTCTTTCCTAAGCAAGCCTGCGCAGTTATAAAAAGTAATCGATAAGTCCAGTCGTGACCGGTTCGCTGGAACACACAAGCGATCCCATGGCGCAGACCGCTCTGGCATGCCTTCGTACATAACGGCCAGGCCCTGAAGCAGCCATCCCTTCCATCACGACCGCTCTCCTCCATGGAGGCCTTTCAGCAGACGTTGTTCCGATCGGCTGGAATTCCCTGCCCCAGAGAGGCGAGGTTTGCGAGTTCCCTCATTAATCCTATTTAATGAATTCTCAGTGTAGGAGGTGAGTGAGGAGCCATTCAGGGCTTCTTTACAGCAGAAGAAATTTGTCTTTTTTCTGCAGAATGCCTCACTTTTCCCCTGGAGGCACAGGATAGAGGAGGTAGCCATCAATTAAGATGGTGCCCCCCCCAGCAGTGACCTTGGATAATAAGTCCAAAAAATACAGATTCCACCCGGTATAGATCTGATTGATTGACTGGCTGATCCTGGGCGGACAGTTTGGGTCCAGTGCTGGGAATTGCCCATAATGACTCCTTCTGGGAGATAGGGAGGGGGGTTGTCACTCTCAGTTTGCTTGAAGGAACCTGTCGAAGTCAAAGCTGTATATTCCGTAACTGGGGGGCTCTGCTTTATATTGTGACCTGTGAACCCCAACAACACCCCAATGGTATCCCTTAGGTTTAAAGTATATAAAGAGCCAAAACTTTGTATTTTTAGTTTCAAAAAAGAATGTGGAAGAGTTAGAAGATCCTCCCTCTCCTTTTGACCCGGTGATTATTGTCTCTGGCGCACAATGTTATGGGAAATCCATAATGTTACAGGTGACACCGGAACTGGAAGTGAGAGGAAATCTTCCAATGGGGACACCTGTTCTGTTTTGCACATATTTCTCTGATGCATTTTCTCACTCTGTGCCACCAATAGTCTATCCAGGGCCGGCTCTACCACTAGGCAGAGTAGGCGGCCGCCTAGGGTGCACTACCGCCTAGGGCGCCTGGCTACTGTTGATCTGTCACTGGCTGCTTTGCATTGTTTCATGTAAAAAGTGACACTGTCTGACTGAGATAATGGGATTGTATTATCACATGCCATTTGTAAATGTATATAGAAATAGTGACTGATCTGCCAAATACCCCATCCCCCTCCTCTGCCCCCACTCCCCGTGAGGCTGTATTTGATGGGCACAGGTGAAGCTGCATTTGATGGGCACAGGTGAAGCTGTATTTGATGGGCACAGGTGAAGCTGTATTTGATGGGCACAGGTGAAGCTATATTTGATGGGCACAGGTGAGGCTGTATTGATTGGCGCTGGTGAAGCTGTATTTGATGGGCACAGGTGAGGCTGTATTGGTTGGCGCTGGTGAAGCTGTATTTGATGGGCACAGGTGAGGCTGTATTGATTGGTGCTGGTGAAGCTGTATTTGATGGGCACAGGTGAGGCTGTATTGGTTGGCGCTGGTGAAGCTGTATTTGATGGGCACAGGTGAGGCTGTATTGATTGGTGCTGGAGAAGCTGTATTTGATTGGCACTGATCAGGCTGCATTTGATTGGTGCTAATCTCGGGCTGGATAGGGAAAATGGGGTGGAGTCAGGGGTGGAGCCAGGGGGGAGGGGGCGGCAAAATGAGGTTTCGCCTAGGGTGTCAAAAATCCTTGCACCAGCCCTAAGTCTATCAGGCTCATTATGTCTCCTACAGAACAAACAGCACCTGTATTTGCAAATGTATGCAAACTAAACCCCTGTTTTTAATGCATACTGTTAGTCAGGATAATTCGGTTGGTTGAATGCTGGTTGGTAAGTAGAGCTGGGAATTGTATTTGGCTTTGTTTGACATGCGTCACCCTTCCATGTGCTCCTTGCTGAAAAGTCCAGTTATAGGTGGGGGCAGTGGCCACTTATTTGTACTGTTGGAATACTGATGAGGGGACGCACTCGGGGCTGTCTTAATAGCATCATGGGCCCCTGGGAAAAGTAATGCACTGGGGCCCCTACCAGCTGGCCCCAATTTACACACCTACTCTCAAGAATTAAAGTATAAATAGTTCATAGAATTAAGCATACATTTGTACTTTTCAATAAAGGTAAATTTTATATATAAATAAGAAAACATGCTATGAATCAAAGACTAATCAACACGAAGAACACAGTATGGGGGGAGGCAGGAGGGCACAATGGGATCAGGAGGGCACTGTACAGGTTCTGTGACACTGCCTGGGACGCAATCCTGGGACAGCTTAGTAAAAACTTGACTGTCCCAGCAAATCCAGGACAGTTGGAAAATATGATGTGATGCAAGATTATCATGGGGCCCCTATGCACCGGGGACCCTTGGGCAGTGCCAAGATGCACTGGACACCATTGCTGCCATTGTGCTATTTGCTGGCTGTCCAGTGCGCCCCTTGTGCCTTTAAGGAGGGATGGGCTCCCTCCAGCCCCCCCTGCCTTCTGCCTATCCATTATTATCTATGTGCTTCTACTATGGAGGCTCTCAAAAATGTATAGAGTTAGGACTGCAGATAATACCGGGGTGCCTTGTTGCAGCCTCTGCAGGCTATGCATGTATTTGCAAATGTGTGCAAACAAAACCCCTGTTTTTAACACAGACTGTTAAACAGGACAGTTCAGTTGATTGCAGGCTGGTCGGGAAATTGAGCTGGGAATTTTTTTTAGTTTGTTTTGTTGAAAAATGAGAAGAGTTGGGTATTCTGATTCAAATGCTGCATTATGCGTTGACATGCCTCCATCAGTGGTGGCTGGTGCTCAATTTTCTTGGAGGGAGGGGGGAGTGGCCCGCGGTCCCCCCAGCCAGCCAATCAAACACATAACCTACCCCCCTGGCGCTTGCTCGATCAAACATCTCCCCCCATCACTTGATCGCTTTTCCATCACCCGCCAGGCTCCCCACCAGCCCTGCACTTACTCCATCCAGATCGCAGCTTTGGCGGCTTCCCCCCCTGCGTCTCCTCCCGAGTCCTGGAGGTCGCTTCTCCTCCCGGCCAATCAGGAGTTAGGACTCACAGCCAATCGGGTCTTAGGACTCCCGGCCTATCGGGTCTCAGGACTTGCTTTCTGATTGGCTGGGAGGAGAAACAGGAAGACATTAGCGAATATTAATTCGCTATTGTCACACAACTGGGCGTGCTCCGGGCGCAGTGTTCTGCACCCCGAGCCCACCCTTTTTTAAGCCAATTAGAGCCCTGGGCTCTAATCACGTGCTTCAAAAAAAAAAAACCCCATTGGAATCCATGTGTCCGGCACCCTGCATGGAGATTAGGGGCCAGGCGCATGGATTAGGGGGGCAGCACTCCTGCGTGAGCAGCTGCCACTGACTTTCATAGACCCAGCCTTATGGGACAGTATGATTACTTGCTGACTTGACACCATCCACGGGCAGCTTAACTCTTTATTATGACGCAGAAGTTGAATCCAATGCAATTGTGCTTCTCACAAGTGCAACACAGGATTTATATTCAGACTTTTGAAGTGTTACAAAACAATGACCTAAGCCCTATCTCTATAAAATACTAACACTGACTGAGGGAACATGGAAGAAACAGGACGGGTCTAGCTAGGACTGAATTAAAGCAGTAAACCCAAAAGCAAACATGTATTATATTGCAGCTTACCAATTTGTAGATGTGATGGCTGCATTCATTTTCTTTTTTAGGCTTTCTTTCTTCTATTTGTATCTGGTGATTTAGCCAGCAAGTCTGTTGTTTTTCAACAGCACAAGCTCTTCAGCAGAATGTATCAGTTTACAGGGATTAGACCAACCATTTAGCACTGAAAGGAGTACTTACAATGATCAGCTTTTATTTATTTATGTAAAACCTTTATCCCAAAAGGAAAAAAAAACTGTTTGCTGTAACTGATTATAAAGTATTAGTTGGACTATGGCTTCCCGTTTGTTAATGTGTTTAAATCTGCTAATACATTTACCACTACACCCCCCCCCCCCCAGACTGACAATGCTGCTCTGCCTCGTGCGTCTTCATCCAGAGTGGGGGCACGCATATACAGGAGGTGTGTTCCTGGCCAGAGGGAGAAAGCCAAAGAAAAGAAAACAAATGCAGCCACCACATCTAATGATTGGCAACCTTCAATATAATAAATTTTTGGTTTTGGGTTTAAAATTGCTTTAACCACTTAAGGACCGCCCCACGTATATGTACTGTGGCAGGGTGGCCCTTAAGCGCAATATCATGTACCTGTACGTGATTTCTGTTTTCGGCTCTGGGGCAAAAAGTATTCTGATAAAGTTTCATAACGCAACAGAAAAAATACTTGGTTGGGGTAGAATTTAGGGGCCAGTCCAGGCGTAGATAACCACCTGCCTATATTCTATCAAATTCTATCAAATAAGCGCTGCGCAAACTGTCAGCGCTACATAAATCCTGTATAATAATAATAAAAAATGTATGAGGACCACCCCTCTTTTTTTTTTATAAATCATGGCTTCACGAGAAGTAAGTCTGCACAAAGTTTTAAGGGTTTTTGGAACAAAATTAGTTGACCCAGTGACGGCATGAGAAGCTGTACGAGTCCAGTGTTGCCAACCGCCAGTAAATTTACTGACAGTTTGTAAAAATCAGTGATTTTTACAACTGTCTATAAATATCAGGGTCTGATAATTTGTCACGCTGTGCTGACTTTTTAAGTGTAAACCAAGCAAACTACTTGATATAGGTATTGTCAGTGTTTCCATGTTGTGTTTAAATATCAATTGTCTCCGTTTTTAATAGTTATTTTTCAGGTTGCCAGTAAAAAAAATGTGCTCCGCCAGTAAATTTTAAATGTGTTGCCAGTAAAAAACGTTGCGGGAGGTTGGCAACACTGTACGAGTCATGTGACAGGAGACTGCAGACCCGCATAGCATGAAACCTATGTTTTATAATTTGTATCCTAGCTGCTTTAAAAAAAGGCTTGGAGAGCGGGGGGTTAATGGCAGACGCAGCGTTTTTTTTTGCGATTTGTGGGGCCATTTAACAAGAAGTCTGGCGGACGATCCATGGGAATATTCACCAGCTTAGAGGACAGAGAGGCTCCTGACAGGGATGTTGGGAAAAGACTTTGCGGATGTCACGGTTGCTGTCAGCCGATGAGACCTGAGTGGCGCCCGCACTGGCACCTGGGACCCTGCCGCCTCAGGGAAAATCCTTAACTGCTCGCTTGCCTGTGACAGGTCTCCCAGTCCCCTACCAGGCTATAAACCTCCGGTGAATGCGCAGGCTGCTGCTGAGATGCAAAGTTCAGATTAAAATTCCAATTAAAGGAACACTCCGGTCAAAAGCTACAATTCTGCAATTAAGAGGCAATGGCCTGTCAAAAGCAGAGAAGACGACGCAACAGCTTAGCATGGTCAGCATGCAACAGGAAAAGCTGGAATTGGCAGGATCTCCAGCTAAAAAACTTTGCATCCCATTCATCAAAAAATACCAGCCTGTCATCCCCCTTCCTGTTCCGGCCATTACTCAGTCTTTAGTGATGTGATCGTTTGACTGACAATCACTCTGCCATGCAACATTGTACCCAAATTTTGTATATTTTTTTTTTGAGACAGATAGAACTTTTTTTTGGTGATTTTTAATAACCACAGTTTTTTGAAAAAAATTGTTTACTATGTTAAGAACATTTTGAGAAATAAAAAAAAACATGAAGTACCACATTTCTTTAGGCTCTAAATTGCCCCGAAATTGTTTATTTTGGATACAGTGTACTCAGTGCAGAAATCAAAGTGTAGAGTACAGGGGTATGGACTGTGTAAAGTACAGAACTTGCAGATAGCAGTGGTCAGGTGTTGGCACCACCTTATGGTGGTGGTCAGTGGTGTGTGCCCTTTAAATGTTAGTGGTTAGTGGGGGGTGCCCCCTTAAATGTTGGTGATCAGGGGTCTGTGCCCCAAAACATTGGTGATCAGTCATTTTTTTCCCAAATCATTGGTGTTCAGTCGAGGTTTAAGCCCCATACTATTGGTAATCAGTGGTGGTTAATGGTGTTTGACCAGTGGTGTTGCCCCCCCCCCATAATACTGATGGCCAGTGGATTTTTCCCTCATAACATTGATGGTCAGTGGTGTTGTCCACCATAATATTGGTGGCCAGTGGTGCTTTCCCTCATAACATTGATGGTCAGTGGTGTTGTCCACCATAATATTGGTGGCCAGTGGTGCTTTCCCTCATAACATTGATGGTCAGTGGTGTTGTCCACCATACTATTGGTGGCCAGTGGTGTTTTCCCTCATAACATTGATGGTCAGTGGTGTTTCCCCTGTAGCATTGATGGCCAGCGGAGTTGTCAACCATAACATTGGTAGTCAGTTGTGTTTTCCCTAAAACCATTGATAGTCAGTGTAGTTGTCCACCATAACATTGATGGCTAGTGGTGTTATCCCTCATAACATTGATGGTAAGTGGTGTTGCCACCATAACATTCATGGTCAGTGGTGTTTTACCTCATAACAATGATGGTCATTGGTGTTGTCCACCATAACATTGATGTTAAGTGGTGTTTTCCACCATAACATTGGTAGTCAGTGGTGTTTTCCCTCAAACCATTGATAGTCAGTGATGTTGTCCACCATAATGTTGATGACCAGTAGTGTTTTCCCTCATAACATTGATGGTAAGTATTGTTTTCCCTCATACCATTGATGGTCAGTGGTGTTGTCCACCATAACATTGGTAGTCAGTGGTGTTTTCCCTCATACCATTGATGGTCAGTGGTGTTGTCCACCATAACATTGGTAGTCAATGGTGTTTTCACTCATAACATTGGTAGACAGTGGTGTTTTCACTCATATCATTGGTAGTCAGCGGTGTTGTCCCCCATAAAATTGGTGCCCAGTGGTGTCTTCCCTCATAATGGTGATGGTCAGTGTTGTTTTCATTCATATCTTTGATGATAAGTGGTGTTGTCCACCATAACATTGATGGTAAGTGGTGTTGCCACCATAACATTGATAGTCAGTGGTGTTTTCCCCCATAATATTGATGATAAGTGGTGTTGTCCACCATAACATTGATGGTAAGTGGTGTTGCCCACCATAACATTGGTAGTCATTGCTGTTTTCCCTCATAACATTGATGGTCAGTGGTGTTTTCCCTCATAACATTGACTATCAATAGTGTTGTCCACCATAACATTGATGGTCAGTGGTGTTTTCCCTCATAACATTGACTATCAATAGTGTTGTCCACCATAACATTGATGGTAAGTGGTGTTGTCCACCATAACATTGGTAGTTAGTGGTGTTTTCCCTTATAATATTGGTAGTCAGTGGTGTTTTCCCTTATAACATTGGTAGACAGTGGTGTTTTCCCTCATACCATTGGTAATCAGCGGTGTTGTCCTCCATAACATTGGTGGCCAGTGGTGTTTTCCCTCATAATGCTGATGGTCAGTGGTGTTTTCACTCATAACGTTGATGATAAGTGGTGTTGTCCACCATAACATTGATGGTCAGTGGTGCTTCCCCCATAACATCCGTGGTCAGTGGTGTTTCCCCCATAACATTGACGGTCAGTCTTCCCCTTTAAGGTCCATATACCCACTGTGTACCCCGTTTGCTGGGTAGTGGTGGTCATAGCCTAATTGGCTATCACGGTGAGCACAAGGCACAGAGCCAATCCAAGCGACTCTGTGCCTTGTGTCTATGATGTGGGTAGTCTAATAACAGCGGATCAGACATTTAATGGCTGCCCATGCCTTATTACCGCTGTTTATAAACATCACTCCAGAAATAGATGTCCGCTTCCCCATCATTTTTTTTTTACAATATAGCGGTAGGGAGCTGGTTAGGAAAACTGATGCCAAACATAGAGAAAGGTAGATTTCAGGTTTCCATACACGGTAACTATTAATATTCTGTGTGGCTCACTAATGAATATAGACCAGCATCAGAAGACTCGGAAGTCATGGACAGCTGGGCAATATATGGAGGTAATCAGGAATTCCAACCTCATCTACAAGGATGGTGAAAAGGTTGGAGCTCATTAATTACTACAAAAAAAAAGTCAATTTTAATAAACCGCAGAGTATTGGTAATCAATAATTTTCTGCACACACTGTTCACATTTAAGAGGAAGGCTCAAAGTGAAGCTGAACAGATAATAGAAAACACCAACCATCATAGCTACAGGTTCATTAAACATTCATCAAACGGACTTGTAAATGTGTTTTTCTGAAATCATCTCAATGTCAAACCTGATAGATGGAAGAGCAGCACAGATCGGCCTCTGCTGCATGCTCACAGGAGGGGAGTGCGGAGTGAAGACTTTATCAGTCTGTGTGCTGATCCTTCTTTCTCCAATCAGCAGTCTTGAACTCTCTCTGTTGAAGCTGAAGGGGAGGCTGGGGATCTGCCTGTGCTGTCTGGCAGGGGTGACTAGATCACAAGGCTGGCTAAACAGATTTTCAAATCCTTTGGTAAGCAAAACAGTTACCATGTATCTGTTTAGTCTTTGTATTTAGGTGCCGGCCCGAAGCTCCAATTTATATTCTCAACTATTCAGAAGATACAGGCCATGCACAGATTTCTGATAGAATCAAAAAAACTAAAGCTCCACCCTTAATAATTACAAAGCCATCCTTTAAATCCAGTCCAGTGACTTTGCCTAGGCTGAGATAAAACTGTCAGTCTGCTGCAGGCAGGGGGAAGCATTCCCTCAGTCTCCTCTCACATCCTTAAACTCCAGTCCAGTGGCTTGGCCTAGACTGAGATGATGTCACCAGTCTGCTGCAGGCAGGAGGGATCATTTCCTCAGTCTTCTCCCATCCATAAACTCCACTACAGTGACTTTGCCTAGGCCAAGATGATGTCATCAGACTGCTGCAGGCAGGAAAAAAACATTTCCTCAGTCTCCTCTCATATCCTTGAGCTCCAGTCCAGTGGCTTGGCCTAGACCAGTGGTTCTCAACTCCGGTCCTCAGGACCCACCAACAGGCCAGATTTTAAGTATTACCATTGGGAGATGCAGACCAGAATACTGCAATCACTGAGCAGCAAATTATATCACCTGTGATGTATTTCAGTTATCCTGCAAACCTGGCCTGTTGGGGGGTCCCGAGGACCGGAGTTGAGAACCACCGGCCTAGACTAAGATGATATCACCAGTCTGCTGCAGGCAGGAGGGAGCATTTCCTCAGTCTTCTCCCATCCTTAAACTCCAATACAGTGACTTTGCCTAGGCTGAGATGATGTCATCTGTCTGCTGCAGGCAGGAGGAAGCATTTCCTAAGTCTCTCTTCCCTCACTGATCAGACTGTAACATCATAACTTTATCACATTCTAGAAACAACTACAAGCTAATGTTAAACTGATGACAATCACATGTGTATCTAATGAGTCCTAATACGATTTAAGTAGCTCCAACCTATAGGTAGATTAGAAGTCCCCTTTAAATTGGGCAACGTATCAGAAACAGGTGATATTGTATGAGAGAATTGTGATTTGTAACCAAGACAGAACACACAGGGTATAGAGAACAATTTAATGAGGTCTCCTATCGACTGACCTGAGTCACCAGGGATGGAGGTCAGAACTTCTCTGGAATGAGCGCTATGTACAAGCCATGGACTGCCTGTCTTGGCAAGAGTCCCTGTTAGTCAGATGTTTAATGGCAGTGTGGAGAGAGCGGGGATAAACAGCGGCCCACGGCGATCTGCTAAGATGTTGGCACAAAGAAGCTGGCAGTGAACACAAACAATCGACATCCAGACAGAACCTTAACCATTAGATAGCACACCCGTTGCATACTGGGAATTTCAGTTTTGTTATACAGAGGCCGGCACAATGAGCCCTAATTAATGGGAAACCTTTCATAGATTTTTCTAGAATACATTCCTGACTTCCAATATACAACAGTGGCATTTTTCATAAAATATCCACTATTTATCATTAAAAAGCTATCCTTTTACTTCAGCCCAGTTACTTTGCCTAGGCTAGGATGATGTCATCAGTTTGCTGCAGGCAGGATGAAGCATTTCCTCAGTCTCCCCCAGTAAGCATTCTGCAGTATTGTAACTTTGTAGCAAGCAAGAGGCTACATCAGGGGCTGATCTGTGTCAGACAGGTGCCAGGGTTTAAAAGATTGTGTCATCTCTCAATCCCTCAATCCAGGATGTAGATTTGTTCCACTGTGCCCACATCTCAGCAGATCGCCATGGGTCACAGACTACCCCCGCTTGCTCCTTCCTGTCATTAAAAATGTCACTAAATGACTCTTGCCAAGACAGGTATTTCATGATTTGCACATAGAGCTAACTCCAGAGGTCTAACCATCATCCCTGGAGACTCGGGTCAATCGATAGGAGACCTCATTAGTAACAATGTTCTCTGTAGCCTCGAGTGTTCTGTCTTAGTTACAAATTACATTTTCTGTTAAAATATAACCTGAGCCAATCACATGTTCCCTGTATATTTCTCTCAGTTTAAAGGGGCCTTCTAATCTGACTTTAGGTTTCAACTACTTAATGCCTTGTACAATTTATTAGATATACAGTACATGTGATTGTCATCAATTTAACACAAGTTTGTTGTGGTTACTAAAATGTAACCTGCTACAAAGTTGCAATCTACACTCTCCACTGAAACCACTAACTGTGGAAGGGAGTTCTACATCTTTACCTCTCTAATAGTAAAGAAGCTTTCACGCGGTTTAAGATTAAACCATTTCTCATCCACCTTCAGACAACGTAAATTAAACAATTTTTTCCCGATACTAGAGTAGATACTTTTATGGAATGTAACTATATCCCCTCTTAAGCGTCTCATCTCTAGGGAGAATGAGTTAAATTGTTTGTTAGTCTTTCCTCATAACTGAGGTCCTCCAGCCCCTTGTTAATTTTGCTGACCTTCTCTGAAGTCATTCATATTTAAGTATATCCTTCCGGAGGTTTGGTGACCATGCTTCCTGAAACTTATTAACATGATCATCCTTCCTGAGAACTGGTGACCAACTATCCCTCCTGAGGATTAGTGACCATCTTTCCTGAAGATTGATGATCATCCTTCCTGAGGACTGTTAAGTAATTTTCCTGAGAATTGGTGAGAATCCTTTCTCAGAAATGGTGATCATCCTTCTTAAGGATTGGTGAGAATTCTTCCTGAGATTTAATAAACATCCTTCTTGAGGATTGGTGACCATCCTTACTGAGGATTGGTGATCATCATTCCTGAGGACTGGTGAGAATCCTTCCTGAGAATTGATGATCATCCTTCCTCAGGATTGGCGAGAATTCTTCCAGAGAATTGGTGATCATCTTTCCTGAGGATTTGTGACCATCCTTTCTGAGAATTGGTGATCATCCTTCCCGAACATTGGTGGCCATCCTTCATGAGAATTGGTGATCATCATTCCCGAGGACTAGTGAGAATCCTTACTGAGAGTTGGTGATCATTTCTAATTAAGATTGGTGACCATTCTTCCTGAGGATTGGTGAGAATTCTTTCTGAGAATTGATGGTCATCCTTCCTCAGGATTGATGAGAATTCTTCCTGAGAATCGGTGATCATCTTTCCTGAGGATTGGTGACCATCCTTTCTGAGAATTGGTGATCATCCTTCCTGAACATTCATGGCCATCATTCATGAGAATTGGTGATCATCATTTCTGAGGACTAGTGAGAATCCTTCCTGAGAATTGGTGATCATTTCTAATTAAGATTGTTGACCATTCTTCCTGAGGATTGGTGAGAATTCTTTCTGAGGATTAGTGATCATCCTTCCTGAAGTTTGATTCTCATCCTTCCTGAAAACTGGTGACCATCATTCCTGAGGACTGGAGAAATTGCTTCCTGAAAATTGGTGGCCATCCCTACTGAGAATTGGTGACCATCCTTCCTGAAGGTTAGTGAAAAATCCTTCCTGAGAACTGGTGACCATCCTTCTTGAAGACCATGCTTTCTGAGAAGTGGTGACCATCTTTCCTAAGGGACTGGTGACCATCCCTACTGAGAATTGGTGACCATCCTTCCTGTGGATTGCTGACCATCCTTTCCATAAACTGGAGACCATCCTTTCTGTATGTTTGGTGACCACCCTTCCTGAGAACTGGTGATCATCGTTCCTGAGGACTGGTGACCGTCCTTTTTCGAGAATCAGTGAACATCCCTACTGAGAATTGGTGCCCATCCTTCCACAGAATGGATGACCATCTTTCCAAAGGATTGGTGACTATTTTTATTGAGAATCGGTGAACATCCCTACTGAGAGTTGGTGACCATCCTTCCTGAGGATTGGTGACCATTGTTTCTGAGAACTGGCAACCTTCCTTCTTGAGGATTGTTGAGTGGCCTTCCACAGAACGGGTGATCTTCCGTCCTGTGGATTGATGAGCATTCTTCCAGACATTTGTCTGTATTTTATGGCATTTATTTTCAAAGAAGATGCCTGCTATGTGCAAAGTGGCAGATTGGTTCATTTAATTTTATATTAAATGTGGTCGGCAAATCGTGTTTGGAATTTCTCTGTAATATTGTACAGTATGTGGATGCTGATGGGTGAATCTTAATTGACTTGGTACACACTTGAGCTTCTTCAAGCGTTTTTATGCGCATTTGTACAGACAATTTTCAGGTGTTTTAAAGCTTGAGCGTTTATCTTGTAGCCAATGGAAGGAGAAATTTTTACAAAAAAAAAGTGTGTTAGGTGCCTTTTCAGGCATTTTTTTTAAAGAGCTCCAAAAAATGAATGCCCCAAAGAAACTCGTACTTTATTTTAGCTTCAAGCAAGGTGACACTCAAGTTTGAGCAGTCACAATAAGATACAATGGGGATTCTCATGTTGAGCACTGAAGCACTTCTAGCAGATTGCTCAGGTATGAACTGGGCACTGGCATTGGTGCTATATTTTTTGTTTTTTGGCGTAGGGGGACTGTCCACCCTCAACCCCCCGCACCTGGTCTGTCGGATCAGCTGCACCACCCCCCAACCGGTCGGACCCCATCTAGGTCGCAGGCAGCGCTTCCTACGGGTGACGGCCTCACCCGGCGTCTCACCCTCCTCGGCTTCACAGCGGCTACCCCTGCGTCTCAGCCTCCTCTACCTCCTCTCCTTCAATACGAGGGCTTCTCCTCCTGGCCAATCAGGTCTCAGGATGCTTCCTGATAGGCTGGGAGGAGAATCAGGAAGACAATAGCAAATATTAATTCTCTATTGCCACACAACTGGGCGAGCCCACCCTTTTTTGAAGCCAATTAGAGCCTCAGGCTCTAATCATGTGCTTCTAAAAAAAAACAAAAAACACCCATTGGAATCCATGCATCTGGAGTCCTGCATGTAGATTAGGGGCCAGGCGCATGGATTGGGGGGGGTGGCGCCCCTGCGCCTTGTATGGACAGGCCGCCACTGAAACTGGGACTTTTTAATGCGATAAGTAAATCTTGTTTGTTTTTGGAATATCTCCGTTATGTTGTATGTGGATGCCGACGGGTGAGAGGTTACAATAACAAGAATGATTTGACCATCACCTTTAAATTCAAACAAGATTCACCGACCTGATGCATTACACATAGGGTGAATCTTCTGAAAAGGAAAGCCATAAAATACAGATAGGCAAATATCTAGCAAACATTCGCAGTGCCAGGATCGCCATTAGAAATCATGGGGCCCCATACAGCCTGCCTGACATGGGAGCCATGGCCTGAGGAGTTACTGTGCAGGCCCCCAAAGATATTTAAAGAGTCCCCTCTCTGCCCCTGGGCCCCCTGCTTAAATGATGGGGCCTTGGCTCAGAACAGGAGGGCTGGCTATACGACCCTATCAGCGGCTCCTGGCAGTGCAAATAGACCCTCTACTGTGTCAACCCCAATCCTGCTATTTGACAATGGTCAGGTGAGATTCTTGGGTGAAGTTCAGACCATTTTGGCGGTATAATGGGGTGCAATTATGAGTATAATCAGCTGCACTAAAGCAGCTTCATATCACAGACAGAGGTTTTTCAGCTTATTGGACATCCCGCATGCCAAGAGAATGAGCCTCATCGTTAGGAGGAAGAAAGCATGGTGCTGGCACTGCATATATTGGATATTGGGTAATATATCAGCTTACATTAAAAGTGAATTAGAACCTCCTAACCATTCAAGAAAAAAAGATACTGAGTGTGCACAGAAATAACATACGTCTCAGCCAGAGAACAAGCAGCGCCACCATGTGGCTGAATATTAACACTGCAAAATAATGCAGTACCCATTTTTTCCCTTCATCTTCTGCTATACAGTATATATTAGAACATCAGAGAGGACAGAGAGCAAAAAGCTACAATGAAAACCAGTTATATCATATATCTGGCCTCTATTCACACCTCAGCGTAGCGCATTTGCGCAGTTTTGGCACGTTTTGTAGCGCGTTTTGTGCTTTTTGTAGCGCGACATCGCGCGTTTGCATACGCCCGATGTCGCGCTAATATGCGCGTTTGACACTTTTCCATTGATTCTATATAAATAAAAAAGTGTCAAAAATGCCTTATTCGCGCGAATACCTCCGGGAGTAGTTTGAGCTTCAGGCGTTTTCAGGCTTTTGGCTTCAGGCGTTTTTGAGTGGAGATGTGAACCATCTCCATTCAGAAACATTGCTTTTTCCCCCCCCAGCGTTTTGGAGCTTCATGCTTCAGGCATATTTGAGCTACAAAACGCTCAGGTGTGAATGGAGCTGTAAGACGGTTTAGATTTTAAGGGGTAATGTTATATACAGCATGCTATATACCGCATCTATATTTTCACAAGTGGTTTAAATAACCAGCTGAACGATATTCATTGAATGCATAGCTACAAATTACAATGCTGGTATATATACATATAGGATTTCTTAATCTTTAAAGGGGAATAAAAAAAAGAACATATAGCATGCAGTTCACCACTAGCATTAATGCAGCAATCTTTGGCTCTGGAACAGGAAGTGAAGGGAAATCTCACCAATGGGACACAGCCTGAAAAAAAAAATGGACAGGAGTAATAGCCCTCCTTTAATATATAAAAAAAAAGTTTTGCCTAGTTCTAATTTAAAGCGTATCTACACCCAAAACCAACAAATAGAATCAATGTATATCAACTTATCAGTCATTAAATGTGCTGGTTTCATTAGTTTTCATTTTTTTTTTTGGCTAAGTAAATTTTCAGCAAGTACAGAAAATACGAGCTGATCCTGCCAGAAACACTGTGGGAGATTTACTAAAACTGGAGCGTTCAAAATCTGGTGCAGCTCTGCATAGAAACCAATCAGCTTCCAGGTTTGATTATCAAAGCTTAATTGGACAAGCTGAAGTTAGAAGCTGATTGGCTACCATGCACAGCTGCACCAGATGCTCCGGTTTTAGTAAATCTCCCCCCACTGAGTCCTCCACTGTGTCCTTGTCACTTCCTGTGAACTGAAAAGAAAGCACAAAAAACATTGACTTTATTGTATAAACTATGAATCCCATCAATCAAACATATAATAAAGATTAACAATGGCAGATGGTGTGAAGTCCAGTTTGGGTGACAACCATGACTCCCGCCATGGATACAGTGGGGTAGTGAGCGTAGACACAAAGACTCAGCAAATGTGTTATTCGCAGGATCACCAAGGGAAAATAAAGAAAAGACAGCCTGAAAAAAGAAAACTGATGCAGCCATCACATCTAAAGACTAGTAAGCTGCAATATATTACATTTTTGTATTTGGATTTAGATACATTTTAAAGAGAACCTGTACTTTAACTGCATTGGGAATAGTATTAGGTTAGCTACATAGGCGGCACTTCATGCAACTCAGTGACAGAAATAGACAGTAACATGGCCCCATACTTACCAATATTATGGTCCTGGATTCCCAGATACTGTTAATCCACCTCTTGGTTCCAGGTGGGTGTGCCAAAAATTGCACCTATTTTATGGATGGTCCCATCCAGGCCTTGCCCACTTGTGTCCCCGATCTCACAGTTAATACATGTTTACTGCTCATGTCCAGTAACCCAATTAAAGTTGATGCTGTGATCCTGGGGCATGGCCTGGGACACAGCATTGGTGGAAAAGAAGGCCAAGACACGGGACTGTCTCAGCAAATCTGAGTTTTGGCATTTATGCAACCTTTTTTTGAGAACATATTTTTGATCCCTCCAACCCAATTACGTCAAACCAGAAGGACATAATAAAGAATACTTCATCTACTTGACCCACAAATGGTCCTTGTGCAGTTGCACAGTATGTCCACCCAGATGCAATCTCTGCTTTTCACACCGTTATACAGACTTGAACCACTGGCAAACCAACAAGAAGTACCCAGCGCTCCAAGGAAACATGTTACTAGTCCCACACCACGTGGCCATTCATTGGGCCTGATAGCCAACATATAGGTGGGTGGAAGAATATGTGCTTTTTTATGTTCAAAAAGTTGAAACTTGCATAGGAATTGTTTGGCTGCTCTGTTGGAGCACAGGTCATTCCTTTAGAGCATAAATAAAGAAAAAATATATATTTTTCTAATTTTTGGATAGAGTAGGAAATAGTTAAAACCCATGTCAGTTTTTTGCCATCTGTGTCCCATTGGGGAGATATTTTACATCATTCCTTGTCTTGTAGACATAACAGGAATAGGGAAACCCTTCCTATACAGCTATCGCTGGAACTTGGCTTAGAGCAGCTCTTCTTAACCTGGGTTTCTTCAAACTCTAGGTGTCAAGACCTGGATCACCTGCTGGAGGTACTGTGGGTCCCAGAGAAAAAGGTTGTAGTTTTGGTGTCCACCAATGGGTGTCTAACAGCAGATCCCAGTAATCAGTCTCCACCTGATGCTGTCTGCTGGGAGGGCATTTAGTTCCTCCTCTACATTTTACTTGTGCTTCAGTGTTTTGTCCTGCTAGCCAGAAGCTGATTGGCTACCATGCACAGCTGCACCAGATTCTAAGTGCTCCAGTTTTAGTTAATCTCCCCCCACTTTGTCCTTGTCACTTCCTGTGAACTGATTAGAAAGCACAAACACAAAACATTGTCTTTATTGTATAAACGATGAATCCCATCAATCAAACATATAATAGAGATTAACAATGGCAGATGGTTTGAAGTCCAGTTTGGGTGACAACCATGACTCCCGCCATGGATACGGTGGGGGAGTGAGCGTAGACACAAAGACACAGCAAATGTGTTATTCGCAGGGTCACCAAGGGAAAATAAAGAAAAACAGCCTGAAAAAAGAAAACTGATGCAGCCATCATATCTAAAGACTAGTAAGCTTCAATATATTACATTTTTGTATTTGGATTTAGATACATTTTACAGCTCTTGGTTCCAGGTGGGTGTGCCAATGTCCCATTGGAGAGATATTTTACATCATTCCTTGTCTTGTAGACATAACAGGAATAGGGAAACCCTTCATATACAGCTATCACTGGAACTTGGCTTAGAGCAGCTCTTCTAGGTTTCTTCAAACTTGGTGTCAAGACCTGGATCACCTGCTGGAGGTACTGTGGTTTCCAGAGAAAAAGGTTGTAGTTTTGGTGTCCACCAATGGGTGTCTAACAGCAGCCAGAAGATCCCAGTAATCAGTCTCCACCTGATGCTGTCTGCTGGGAGGGCATTTAGTTCCTCCTCTACATTTTACTTGTGCTTCAGTGTTTTGTCCTGCTAACCAGATGCTGCTAATTTATCCTGACCCTACTCCTAATCTTGCTTTTGCCATGCACCTTGTACCCTGCTGCCTTGTATCTGCTCACCTTGTCCCTGATCCTAGTCCTGGTTCCCTTTCTTCATTGCACCTCTGGTATTACCCTGTTGCTTGTTAGGTGTTTTGTCATTTGGTTGTGGTTCACTTATATCTTCATGTTTGCTGTACATTCTGTTTGTATAAGTTTTGTTTCACTACTAATAAAACATACTTTAATTATACAGTATATAGTCTGGTCTCAGTTTCCTAAGTGTGACAAGGCATATCTGGCCAGTCGGTATTCCTGACACTAGGGTTCCTCCACAGGTTGCTAGGGGTTCCTTGAGCAATGGTGGATTAAACTCTTAACTGAAGAAGCCTACATAGTTCTGGCACCACCAATGGCACTTGGCAGAGCCAGCGGCATGGGACCAGTGGAGCATCTATTGTTTTTTTCAGGTAAGTAGCCACTCACACCAATTATGTTGTTCGGGGGGACATTTTTTTCCACTGAGCACCAATGTAAGGAACATTCTCTCTACTGTCCCTCAATGTAAGGGGACTGTAGCTGACCACTAAGGAAGAGCTTGGGTTTGGTCTGAATTTGCAAGCTAGTTGTCATTGCTGGGTCAAAGGGATATATAAAAGACAGGGATGCTTGTGTCATCGTTAACCTAATATGGCTATGTGCCCATAATAGGTAAATGATGTCACAAGAATCCATGTCCCTTTGTGAATGCTAATTGCAGAGCAGGGAATCTCCCACCTGTAACCAAATGGCCCAACAATGACAACTAACTTTTGGGTTCAGAAGAACCAAATTTAAGCCTAAACACAAGCTCACTACTGGACACCAGTGTAATGGTCATTCGCTCCAATAACCACCAGCATAACAGTGTGTTCTTTCCACCACCAGTGCAAGGGGAACATCTCCTATTGACCACCAATATAGTGTGACTAACCAATAACCTCCAGTATGACAGCCCAGCAATGACAGCGAACTCCCAGGTAAAGACCAACCTCTGTGTGGACTGAACCCAAGCCCAAGCCTAAGCCCATCACTACTGACCACCAGTGAAATGAGCTTTCTCTCCAATAATCACCAATGTAACCACCATTCTTTCCATGGACCACCGGGGCAAGGGGAACATCTCTCATTGACCACTAATAATTGTGTTAATTGCCTGTAAAGGGGGTACATTCTTACCACTACATGGCCACCACATGGGGGTTGGCCCAAACCCAAGGTCATCACTACTCGCCACCAGTGTAATGAGCATCCTTCCCAATAACCATCAGTACAACATTACATTTTTTCCATTGACCACCAGTGTAAGGGATTATCTCTCGCTGACCTCCAATCTGCTAGCATTCAATGACAGGGGTTCCCGAGACCTGAACATTTTAAGGGTTCCTCCATGGTAAAAAGATTGAGTAATACTGGCTTAGAGTGTAAGTTCGAGTGCAAATATATAAGCTAGCTCTGTATAAAATACAATTTTAATATATATGTAGCACCCCCTAGTGTGTGCTACTGGAGTGAGAGTAGGCAAACTATACACTGACTCATGCTTAGGCTATCAGTCTGTAATTAGGTCAGGGCTATTAGAGGTTAGGCTGGATGATTTATACAGACAGCCCTCTGGTGTCTCCCTCTGGATCTGGAAAGTTGGAGAATATTCTAGATACTAGTGGGCGGAGGTGAAGAGGGGCTGTTCTGCATATTTGGGGGCCCTTGGCCAATCCCCAGGAGTGAGTCGTGCAGGGAACTAAGGCACCCTTAAATAGACATGGGCCATGCCAGCAAGGGGAGTCAGGTGGAAGATGGCTTTCCAGAGAGGCAGCAGGAGCAAAGAGAGACAGAGTAAGTAGATCAGCACGGTGCAGGGACAGACAAAGGGAGAGACTGCCAGCTGTAGCAGGTCTCTCTTGAAGACAGCGGTGTGCCAAGTCATCATCTAACTTTACCCTGGGAAGTCTCCAGTGGGTGTGTCAGTTGGGTAGACTGGAAAGAAGAAGCAGTCAGGTGGGCTGGTGAAGTGGCAGCCAGCTGGGCTAGCATTTCTGTGGGAAGTAGAGCTAGTGTCCATGTCTAAAGAAGAAGGAAAGCAGAAGGTGATGCAGGATGCAGTTCACAGCACATGTGCTATTTTCCACAATTGACTGAGAGTTCTTGAGCTAACAATAGACTGTTAGTTCCCAATGGAGTGAACCCATCAGAGCAAAGGAGCAAGACTTGTGCAGGAGGAAGAAGTGGAAGGTGTAATTAGGGAGGGAGTTGTCCCTGAATTTTTCTGTTACTGTTAACTGTCCCGTAATCCCTAACCCTCATCCTCTCAATAAAACAACAAAAACATAGCTCAAGGACTGTTCTTCTGTGTCTGGATTCAAGTTGAAAATGCTAAGTGACTGGCTGTGCAGCAGTGGGGAACCCTGACATTTGCACCTCCTAAGGGGGTAGTGCTACATATACATAAATGGGTTAAATTGTGTACTTTTTGGACATTTCCCACTGGTAATAGCCATTTAAAGAGCTTCTGCAGGCATAACATAACACAAAATAAGATTTTAATGCTTTATTATTTAAGTGTAAGAGAATTTTGGAAAGGAGAGGTAGAAAGAAGAAAAGGCCAAGAGGACAAAGAAGGAGCCTGGTCTGCTGGTTGGCTCTGGTTTGCTCTCCTCAGTTCTTGAGGTCACTTTGCACCATCTTTACAGTTGTAGCAGCTGGGTTGGATGCCCCAGTGGAAGCCGATGCTGGTCAGGACATTGGAGGCGTATCGCCCGCTAATGTAGCGCAGTACGGTGCCCTCAAACAGTGGAAAATCATTGAAGTTTGTGCCTGATGGTTGCCCAAATTTGAATATTCTTCCACGGCTTGTCACGAATAATAGCTCATTCACATAAGAGCCAAATTTCCCCGACACCTGAGTGATGTTTTCACCGCGGAACAGCAAGACCTCCAAAAGGGTACCAGAGGAATATCCATAAAAAGGCCCCCAGACATCACCATACTGGAGCTGGATCCTGGAGGGAACAATATGAAGAGATGAGAAAGAACCAGCAGTATTATAATGCTTCCAAGAGCTGCAATGTAATGCCGAAATCAGAACCCACTATGTTATGTCCATGCATGCTCAGTAATGTGTCTCTGTAACCCCTCCAGGTATTTATTACCTCTCTAGGCATAAATGTGGAATTGCTCTACAAAGGCTTACGGAGTTCCACCCAAAAGTGGAACTTCCGTTTTAAGGGAAGGTGACCCCCTGACATGCTTGTTTTCACAGGGTCCCAAGTCGCACTTCCTATGCAATGCATACTAGCACATTATGCCTTTAGTTTGCAGGGAGGAAAAAAACCCCAGAGTTTACTTCCTCTTTAATGCATAGAAAGCATTAAGATAAGAAACCTTCTGACTTTACAATCACTTAAATATTAACATATTTTTTATATTTTCCCTGATGACGTCAGATGTGACGAAACACGTAGGGGGAGCTATTACTTGTGACGTCACCATGCACTCTACAACCAGGAAGTTGTTGGCTTGATTCCCGGGATCAGCTTTTTACAGATGAGCCTTATCAGTCTTTTATATTGTAAGTAATTAGAGGCTTTTTTAATAAAATCTTTTTATGCAGTTTATGGTGGAGCACATGAAGTGTCCTTGTCTGCAACCCTAATCAACATTGTGAATCAAAACTTCCATTTAGTTGTTGTTACTCCTTTTAGTACTGTTTGTGTCACTTGCACAACATTTTGGACTTTTATTTTTCTCATTTATTTATGTATTTATTTGAATATTCACAGATATGCTATCTATTTATATTTTATTGCTATTTTTAGCGCGGCACATTTGGAACTCCATTTATTACCTCTCACAGAGATCACAGTGCTCCCCCTGACAATGCCTTCATCTGATTTTCTCTTCAGTGGAAGGATAGTGCCATATTTGTTCAGCAATTATCCTATCACTATCTACTTTCTGGAGATACCAGATCAGAGATGACACAATCATACAAATCCTGGTAACTGTACAGTTCTTGTTTGTGTTAGCAAATGTCTGACACAGATCAGCCCCTGTTGCAGCCTTACCTTATCACTTGCAATCTGATCACTGGGGGCGAGGAGACTCCTCCAACCTGCAGCAGACTGATGACTTCATCTCACCCTAGACAAAGTCGAAAAATTCCCAGCTCAACTCACCAACCAGTCTGCTTATCAACCGAATTAACAGTATGCGTTAAAAACGGGTTTAGTTAGCATGCAAATGCATGCGCAAGCTGCAAGGCCACTTCATGGCACCCTGTATTACCTGCTGTCCTAACTCTCCACAGTGGAAGCATATGCATTCTAATGGATAGGTAGGGGGCAGGTGGACCTGGAGGTAGCCCAATCCTCCTTAGGGTCCTTTCACACTAGCGGAGTCCGTTGTCATCCGATCCGACAGACGGATGGAAAATAGGGTTTCCATCCGTCTGGATTTAGCGGATCAGATGTCACTGCTGACCTCCGTCGCTCCATAGAGATACAGAGAGCGTCCGTTCAGGTCCACCTGAAAGACTGACAGGCGGACCTGGACGTTCCGTACGTGTGGAAGGGGCCTCAAAGGCACAGGGGTACACTGGACACCCTAAAATGTGCTGAACATGTTGGTGTGGTAGACAAGTGATAATCGGAAGGACCTTACCCAACCACATAGCTGGTACTCTCCCTGATGCGAAAGCCTGTTATTTGCCCATTCCGTTGATCCGAAGAGAAGGAGAAAGCTGTACCTCCACCAGCTCCAAACTCCCCAGAGAAGGAAGAGCGCCGTGACTGAACTGAAAGGTGCAAGATAGAAGAGCGGTCAGACAGGTGGGAGAGTCTCCTACAGGAAATGTGTATATTAAATGTGCATAGAGTTCAGCTACCTATGTGAGATTGCTGTGAAAGCAATTTAAAGAGGCACAGCTAACCAAAATGAGATCTCTGTGCTGAATGTCTAGGTCTGTACACCAGCTGTGCCCATTATGAGGGGTTCCCACCATCCCCGTGCTGAGTTCCTGGGTCTGTACACCTGCTGTGCCCATTATGAGGGGTTCCCACCATCCCTATGCTGAGTTCCCAGGTCTGAACACCTGCTGTGCCCATTATAAGTGCTTCCCAACATCCCTGTGCTAAGTCCCTGGGTCTGTACACTTGCTGTGCCCATTATGAGGGGTTCCCACCATCTCCGTGCTGAGTTCCCGGGTCTGAATGCCTGCTGTGACCATTATGAGGGGTTCCCACCATCCCTGTGCTGAGTTCCTGGGTCTGTACACTTGCTGTGCCCATTATGAGGGGTTCCCACCATCCCTGTGCCGAGTTCCTGGGTCTGCACACCTGCTGTGCCCATTATGAGGGGTTCCCACCTTCCCTGTGCCGAGTTCCTGGGTCTGTACACCTGCTGTGTCCATTAAGAGAGGATCCTGACCACACTGATTCTAAACAGGTTGAATGGTTCTATATACTTTATGATGTGTAATATGTCAGCACTAGATAAATAGTGGGAATAATTCACCATCAATCATCATCATAAAAGCGGTAGTAAACCCATGCATTTAACAGGTTAAAATGTAACACTCCCATTGGTTGTGCTCTAAACCATACTGTCAAACCATCCAATGGCTGGTGTCAGAGCTGATCACATCTGCAGCATCATGGCAGTTGTAGATTAAACAGAGGCCAAGATGGCAGCTTCCTTGGCTGAAACTGATAGGAGGGTTTACTACCACTTTAACCAATCATCATCATCAATCATCACCCACTAGTACAATAGATGTATTAGGGACTGTAATAACTCATACTCACCACTTGAAGCCGCTGTGCAGCCCAGCAGGAAGCACACAAACAGGAGGGTCAGCATCTTGTTTTTTTGCAGTTATCACCTAGAAAAGGTGGGTTATATTAATACAATGTACTGCAAACCATAATTCTTACAACAATACAGAGACCATCACTGGGAATACAACCTGTTACCATAGATAGACCATTCATTTTCAACTAGGGTTTTTTAAGGTGTGGCTGATTGATCTCTCATCTAACAGCGTCTGCAAAATATCATTTGGCAGAGCCAGCGGCATGACACCAGTGATTTTTTTATCTGTCTGTAAAGGTGGCAGTCTGGGAACCAACATAAGGAGCATATTCTTCCCACAGACCACCAATGTAAGGAGCATTCTTCCCACAGACCACCAATGTAAGGAACATTCTTCCCACAGACCACCAATGTAAGGGGCCTTCTGCCCACTGATCACCAATGTAAGGAGCATTCTTCCCACTGATCACCAATGTAAGGAGCATTCTTCCCACTGATCAACAATGTAAGGGGCCTTCTTCCCACTGATCAGCAATGTAAGGAACATTCTTCCCACTGATCACCAATGTAAGGGACATTCTTCCCACAGACCACCAATGTAAGGAGCATTCTTCCCACAGACCACCAATGTAAGGAGCATTCTTCCCACAGACCACCAATGTAAGGGGCCTTCTGCCCACTGATCACCAATGTAAGGAACATTCTTCCCACAGACCACCAATGTAAGGAGCATTCTTCCCACTGACCACCAATGTAAGGAGCATTCTTCCCACTGATCACCAATGTAAGGAGCATTCTTCCCACTGATCACCAATGTAAGGAACATTCTTCCCACTGACCACCAATGTAAGGAGCATTCTTCCCAGTGACCACCAATGTAAGGGACATTCTTCCCACTGATCACCAATGTAAGGGGCATTCTTCCCACTGATCACCAATGTAAGGATCATTCTTCCCACTGATCTTCAATGTAAGGGGCCTAGTTAGTTCCTGGAGCGAGCTGACTGCCCTAAAGAGATTTTCTAGGATTGTTGATACTGCCATTTTAACTCTGGATCATTGTAAGTGTGTTTTCACTTTTTTATTAAAATAAACAAGATGTACTATACCATGTGGATTCTCTCTCCTCTATGCACGAGTCGCAAGGATATGTGAAGACTTAGAGGAGGTGTCATCTCCCTGCTCGCCAGCTTAAGCCTGATAGACCCACGTGCAGTATTGCCAAAGGGTCCATATCATCTAGTAAGTGAACACACAAAGGCGGTGTGCGGAGCTCGGATCACTGTGTTGTATTGGAGCACTACTGCATTGTAACCCCTTGCCGACCAGCTGTCTTTGTTATACGGCGGCAGGTCGGCTCTCCTGTGAGAATCGCCGTAGCTGTACGGCAGTCTGTGCATAAGAGATAGCGAGCGCGCCCGCACCCTCTGCACACTGCGGGAGTGTGCCCGGGGGTCCGGTGGACTCGATATATATACACATATATTATAATAGTCCTGTCCTTGTATGTCCTCCTATATATTATAATAGCCTTGTCCTTGTATGTCCTCCTATATAATATAATAGCCTTGTCCTTGTATGTCCTCCTATATATTATAATAGCCTTGTCCTTGTCTGTCCTCCTATATATTATAATAGCCATGTCTTTGTATGTCCTCCTATATATTATAATAGCCCTGTCACTGTATGTCCTCCTATATATTATAATAGTCCTGCCCTTGTATATCCTCCTATATATTATAATAGCCCTGTCCTCCTATATATTATATATCCTCCTGTATGTCACTGTCCCGATAATATTATATATCCTCCTGTATGTTTCTGTACCGATAATATT
>BLSH010257550.1:139749-152916 GCA_018402905.1 Glandirana rugosa | reverse complement strand
TTGATTGGCTGCCCTGCAGCTTCTCAACACGTGGAGTAAAATAGCAGAACCCCGGACCGAACCCGAATGATTTTTGAAATGTCCGGGTCCAGGTCCGTGCCACGGACACCCTAAAGTTCGGTACGGACCCGAACGTTACAGTCCGGGTTCGCTCAACACTATTAATAAGATGTCGTCCGCAAAAAGCGAAAGCTTGTATTCCTGATGTCCAGATTTCACCCCCTTAACGTCTGGGTGCCTCCTGATAACCGCGGCTAAAGGCTCCAGGCAGATTACAAACAGGAGCAGGGATAAGGGGCATCCCTGTCTCGTGCCATTGAACATAGGGAATGTCTCTGACATTGCATGGGGCAGTTTAACTTGGGCTGTAGGTCTAGAGTATAAAGCTTTTATGGCTTCTAAGTATGGGCCTTTGATACCTACATGGGCGAGAGTTTCCATCATGTATGGCCAACCTAGCCTATCAAAGGCCTTCTGAGCATCTAAGCTCAGAAGGAGGGCTGGTGTATGGGCTTTATTAATTATGTCCACTAGATTTATTGTCCGTCTTGTGTTGTCCCCCGCCTGTCTTGTGTGCACAAAACCCACTTGGTCCTGGTGTATCAATCTAGGTAAGATCGATGCCAATCTTTCTGCTAATATTTTAGTGAAAATCTTATAATCCAAATTTAGTAATGCTATTGGTCTATAATTAGCTGGAGAGGCTGGATTTTTCCCTTCTTTGGGTATTACAGTAATATATGAATTCTGGAACTGGGGGTGGGGTATTTCCCCTTTCATCAGAGATTTATAGAGGTGTAAAAGGTGTTGGGCTAACTGTGGGAGCAAGTGTTTATAATAGGAGTATGTAAGTCCATCAGGGCCCGGTGATTTGTGAGCTGGCATTCCCTTGATTACTTTTTCTAATTCCTCTATTGTAATATTTGCATTTAGTGACTGTCTATCTATGGTAGTAAGTTTAGGCAATTGTAAGTAGGAAACAAATTTATCGAAGGCTTGGTTGTCGAAGGTTGGATGTTGACCCGGGGATAGACAGCTGTAAAGTTTGGTATAAAATTTACCAAATGCTGATGCTATTTCTTTAGGGCAGTATGTGGGTGTGCCGTTCGTTTGGAAGATATATTCAGGGGTCCCGTGCAAAGGTTTTACCCTCAGTCTATTCACTAACATTCTGTGGGGTTTATTGGCAAATTGGTAGAATTTCTGTTTCACCCAGCTAAGGTTTTTGGCCATGTCTTTATTGTCCGTAGTTTTAAGACTTTTTCTAAGCGTCACCGTTTCGTGAAGGTTCGCAAAGGAGGGATGTTCCCTAAGTCTGTGTTCAGCTTGTTTTAGTTGTGTCAAGAGGTCTCTTCTGTGTCTAAGTGCATCTCTCTTGATGCGCAAGCTCGCTCCAATAAATTGGCCTCTAATGAAGGCCTTGTGGGCTTCCCATAGTGTAGATATTTGAGATACAGAACCTTCATTGATTTTAAAGAATTCCCCCAGAGCCTGCGATATAGATGTCTTGAGGTCTACGTGACGAAGGAGGGAGTCGTTCAAACGCCAATGACAGGTGTGTGATGTGGATGTGTTTATCAAGAGATCAATGGCCAAGAATGAATGGTCGGACCATGAATTAGTGATAATGTCTGAATCTACTGTCAGCTGTAAAAGGGGAGAGGACTAGAGTTGAGTGAACTTCTAGAAGTCTGGGTTCTGCTGGTTCGGCCGAACTTTGGGACAAAGTCCGGGTTCGGGTCCAGACAGAACCCGAACTCTGTCCCGGACCCCGAACCCCATTGAAATCAATGGGGACCCGAACTTTTAGGCACAAAAATGGCTGTAAAATAGTCCTGGAAAGTCCTAGAGGTCTGCAAAAGGAAGGAAATGGGGGTAAGGGTGGCACAAGTGCCCTACAAAGAAATGGGGACAGGGAAATAACTAAAAGAATTTTTAAAAAATAAAAACCTAAAAAAAAGCAAAAATGGAGGTGGATGTGGACCATCTTCAATCTGGGTCTGAAAAGTATTAATTAACCCATATCACTGTTCTGCAAACATCTGGAAACTGTGTGTGAAACTACAGCATAGAGAAGAACAGGGGTATGGTTTCGCTCTGCTATAGTTTCACACACAGTTTGCAGATGTTTGCAGAACAGTGATATGATATGAGTGTTCTGCAAACATCTGGAAACTGTGTGTGAAACTACAGCATAGAGAAGAACAGGGATATGGTTTCGCTCTGCTATAGTTTCACACACAGTTTCCAGATGTTTGCAGAACAGTGATCATATCACTGTTCTGCAAACATCTGCAAACTGTGTGTGAAACTATAGCAGAGCGAAACCATATCCCTGTTCTTCTCTATGCTGTAGTTTCACACACAGTTTCCAGATGTTTGCAGTCCGGGTTCACTCAATTCTAGGGAGGACACCAGGAAATAATCCAGTCTAGAGAATGTGTGATGCACAGGGGAAAAGAAGAAATTTGTTTGCTGCATGGATGTCTCACTCTCCAGGCGTCAAACAATCTGTGCTCCCTGATCCATTGATGAAAAGACGTGGCCTGCCGGAGAGCTTGTTTGGAGGGTTGATGATTTCTAGTGATTTCCTATCCCTATAGGGAGAAGCAGTTAAGTTGAGATCTCCTTACGGGGATGGGAGGATGATAGAATAGGGGAGATTATTTCCCTGAGGAAACCGATCTGACCAGAGTTTGGTGCGTATACATTGAGTATAGTTATGGGGGTGTTATCATATTTACAGTCCAGGAGTATGTAACGTCCCTGGGGATTTACTGATGATGAGCAGATCTGGATTGGGGTGTTTTTTTTTATTAATATGGCAACCCCTGCCTTACCCACAGGGTCAGAAGCTGAAAATACTGTGGGGTAATATTTAAGGGCAAATTTGAGGGAGTTTCCTCTTTTAAAATGAGTCTCTTGGACAAAGATTATATCCGCTCTAGATTGGCGAAATTCTCTCAGGGCAAGCCACCTCTTTCGCAGGGAATTTAACCCTTTGACATTACAGGAGTAAATACGTAACGCCATTGTGTCATGGCTGTTATTGTCTTCTGATTATAGCAGGTTGTAAACACATATAACAAGTCATAAAATAACCAACTGTAGCATAACAAAGAACTTAAACAGTACTGAAAGAAAAATCTGTAAAGGAGGACTAAAGTCCTTCCATGGTACCTGAATAGACCTAGGGTAGGCCTATGAGTTTTCAAATCACCCTTGATACACAGAAAGGTGATTGAAAACAAAACAAAGTCCAAAAAGAGTTTGAACCTGGGCGAGCCCAGGAATCCATGATATGTGCCATAGATCTGGAGGGGCAACATGAGGAGGGACCAAGTAAATGGGTGGTCGTCTCCGGCTTGATCCTTTCTTCAATTTTCTCCACCCTCTAGGGGTAAGATGGTCTGATCACTTCGAATGTCAATCCAGATGTGAATAAATGTATGTCCAGTGAAGGATAAAAAGAGGGATATATTAAGGCAAGTATGGTGAAACTTAGGATATCACTGCCATAAGGAGGCTTCTACCGGATCTGATCAGGTGTCAGTGTCCAGTCTTGATCTTGGGGTGCGCTGTGGAATTGGGAGTCTGGTCTTTGACTTAGAGGCCGGGGTCCAGAGCTTCTTAGGAGTGGTCGCTGGCCTGAGACGGGATGTAGGGGTCCCCATGATGTCGTCTGGAAGGTGGGGGAGATCCAACTTGGACAGGAAGGCCTCTGCCTCCTGAAGATCTCGCATGTGGTGTTGCACACCATCCTTGGTCACGGTCAGCTTGAAGGGGAAACCCCAGCGATATATATACTGCAATGTTTTTGTAAATGGAGAGTGACGGGGCGTAGTGAGCGCCTCTTGGCCAACGTGATCGGCGAAAGGTCGCTAAAAATCTGCAGTTTCTCTCCCTTGTAAGTAATTGACGTCTTATTGCGTGTCAAGTTTAAAAGCGATTTCTTACTCTCGTAGTAATGGAATTTGATTATGATGCCCCTGGGTCTGGCTCCCACTGGAGGTTTGGGTGCCAGCGAGCGATGTGCGAGGTCCATGCGCCAGTCTATGTCGGGTATGGTGGGGGCCAAGGTAACAAAAAGGCCTAATAGGTATTCGTGTAGCTGGGCATCTCCCACTGTTTCTGGCACCCCTCTTATTCGGAGGTTCTGTCTCCTTTCCCTGTTCTCAAGGTCCTCCTGTTGGCTCTGAAGAAGTGTGATTTGTTGTTTAAGCATGTGATTATCCTCCTCTAGCATTTGCACATAATTAATCAGTTCATCCGTTTTGTTTTCTAAGCGATCTGTCCTCTCCTCCACCAGTGCAATCTCTCCTCTCAGGTCCTGAGCTATTTTCCCCACCTCAGTTGCTATTGTATGTGAGATATTCTGCAGAAGTGTATGAAGCTTTGCATCTAGAATGTCCACCGTCAGGCCCGGTGGTGCTTGAGAGAGTTGGCTCACCTCTGCCATCTGGTCTGGAGAATCAGCAGAGCGGAGCGTCTGGGAGGCGGGATCACTGGAGGCCAGAGACCCGGATCTTGTTAGGAATTTTTCCATGTGTACAGGCCTCGGTTCTGCTGCAGGCTTATAAACAGCTTTTTGTTGTCCAATTTTGCCCATCTGGGTCGCAGACAGGCAGTGTGTGATGTTGCAAGGCTCCCGCTCTACATGTAAGCTATCGTTTGCTGCTGGGGAGCTTTGGGGATCAGTGGTGTGACGTAGCTAATCTAAAGTGCGACTATCATTATCAGTCCCCGCACATGCGCCGCCAGGATTCCTGCATCTAGGTGTTCCCCAGTGCTTAGGATGTAAGGCATGGTGCAATATCCTTTTCGGCCACAAGATGGCGATCTTTGCAATTAATCCCGAGCAGGCCACAATTGAAGCCTCGGCCTAAATTAGATGATGTGGCCGGATCGGGAGCGCCTTCTTATCCCAAAATTATTATTAATTTTGGGGGGGACAATGGGGGGTGGATGGTGAGCAACCTCACGTTTTGAGGGTGAATAGCTTTTATGGATGTGTCCCGGGGAGCTGGAGAACGCCTAATGCTTGCTGGGTGTAACAAGATGGTGGCGGCCTAGGCCTCGTATGAAGCCTAAATTTAATACTGGAGCCCGAGCGGGTGACACTATAAACCGCTGCTAGGCTTGTGGCGGCTCCCCAAGTCCCTGGTGTGGCTTCTGGAGGCCTCCCTGGTGTAGATGGGCCTGTGGCTGGGTAGGGGCCCTCTTTGTATGCGGCAGATGAGGCCGTGGCCTCGATCGTTCTACCTCCGGGAGTCAGAGCTCCCGACTTTCGGCCCTGGGGACAGTATGTTGTGTTGGGGGATCTCGGGTGTAGATCCCCACTCTCTCACCGGTCTCTGCTGGCAGGATGGCTGTGGATTAAGCTGCTAGAGACCGGAGCTCTCCTCGGGTGCGTCTTCTCCTCCACGTGCCACGCCCCTTGATATTCTAATTTTTTAAGTATCACCTGTAGATGTTCACTCAGGGACTTCCTAACATTATTTAAATCCTGTTCCAAGGAGGGAGTTGGTTTTGCCTTATGTGCTTTTTCAAGGTTGCTAATTTGTTCTAAGAACTTGGCTGTGGTGGCATTACGTTTCCTTTTTCCTGGACCCCAAACTTTATAAGAAGACCTTGTATCACTGCCTTGTGGGCATTCCAGCATATAAATGGGTTTATAACAGAATTGGCATTATGGTGGAAGTACTCTTTTATTGCAGATTTGACATGTCTTTGGTATGAAATTGGGGCATGGTCGGACCATGTGATATTGCCAATTGTGGCCTCTTGTACTGTTTGAAGTGTGAGTTTATCTACCAGAAACATGTCTATCCTGGAATAAGCTTTATGCATATGTGAATAAAAGGTGAAGTCCTTTTCAGTACCATGTAGACACCACCAAGGGTCGTACAGTTCTTCAGATGAGAGGAGATTTGAGAGGGCAGCGGTTTGTTTCCGCAAGGGGTTGGTGGAGTCTAAGGTTGTATGCACTACTTGATTAAAGTCCCCACAGATAATGAGGGGATGTTGTCTAAAGGGTGCCAATTTTGCTACGACTGTCTGGTAGAATTGTTCCTGGTGAATGTTAGGGGTGTAAATATTGACCAGGGTCAGTGTTTGGTCATTAAAGGTGGTGTGTAGAATAACGTATCTTCCTAGTGGGTCAATTTTGGAGTGTAGTAATTTAAATGCCATCGAGGTGTGGATAGCTATTAAAACTCCTGCTTTTTTCTTGGGCGCATTTGCCATAAGGCAAAGAGCAAATAATGTGTGGCTGCATTTGGGCGGCTTAGATGCATAAAAATGTGTCTCTTGGGCACAGATGATGTCTGCCTTACTGGATGATGCCTCTTTCCAAAATAGTTGGCGCTTGAAGGGTGAGTTAAGACCCTTAACATTTAGGGAAGTTATGCTAAGGGCCATGGCTCAAAGTAGCTAGATTAGAGAGAGAAGTTAGGGGGAGGTACCAAGGAGGACACATTGCTATTCAGTGACTTAAGTTCATGCAGCTGTGAATGGGAAATTCAAAATATGATATATTCTTTGGGTGGAACAAGAATGGAAAACAAAAAAAACAACAAGTCGCCAGTAACATATATACTATAAATGCGATCAACTTAAAGTGCGTAGCACTTTTCTATAACCTGGGGGTTGCAAAGAATGTCGATAAAGAACAAAAACAACTGGTGAGGAGAAAACACTCAGGATTCTAGGACCTTGATGCTTATAGTGACAGGCAGGAGCCTGGAAGGAGCCAAGCCTTAGTAATAATGCTGGTCTCGCCCTCTGGATCGATACGAGGTTGGGAGACCACGGGATGAGTGGTTGAGACCTCTGTTGTTCCGGGTGTGGAGGTGCAGAGGAGATGATTCCCCAATTCAGCAGGCGTTTCACACCTTCTTTAGGGGAGATGATATTTGTGGGTTGGCTGTGGTACATCACAATCAGTTTAGCAGGAAAACCCCACTTGTAAGGTATGTTGCGATTTCGAAGGATTGAGGTAACCTGAGCAAATTCCCTTCAAATTTTGGCCGTTGCTGCTGATATGTCCATGTAGAGTGATATGTTGGCGTAAGTGTCTGGAAGGGATTTGCTTACATGCGCTGCAGACATGAGCTTTTCTTTGACTTGATAGAAGTGTATGCGAGCTAGGACATCTCGCGGGACAGTCTCTGGTAGGTAGTTAGGTTTTGCGATTCTGTGTGCTCGACCTATCATCATTTCAGATTGTGTTAGTTGTGGGATAAGCTTTAGGAATAACTGTTGGAGGTATGATGTGAGTTCTGAGGGCTTGACGGATTTGGGAATTCCCCTGAATTTTATGTTGTTCCTTCTGGAACGATCTTCAAGGTCAGCCACTTTAGCCTGAAGATAATGTATATCTTCCGTGTGTTGGAAGATTGCTTCTGAGGATTCTTGCAGTTTAGAGGCCTGTTCCACCACTTGCCTTTCCAGAATGTCAGTACGGTCCTCCACTCCTTCCACTCTGGTTTGTAGCATTGTCAGGGATGATCAAAGCTCATTTCTTAGGTCTTTTTGTAGTGAAAGAAGCATCAATTTTAACGTGTGTTCTTGAACTGTCTTGTTCACCGCTCCAATGTTGTTTCTTATAAAGAGGCACTTTGGAGGGAGAAGGTGCTGATGATTGTGCTGCCCTTTTGCCCCTATCAGAGGTAGTCGTTTGGAGCGATTGTGTGCACTGCTCTGAACTGTCCATCTCTTCAAGAGAGGCTGGAGGCTCCTGAGGTCCTGCAGATGTAGGGGAGGACATAAGAGGTGCAGTTGCGTTAGGCCCGTTTTGGGATTTTTGCATTGTATTTTTGATGAAAAAGTCAGATATGCGATGATGTGTTCCCTGTTGGTGGGTTTTAGGATTGGGCATACCACTTTGCCTTGGATTTTGCTAATAGTGTCCCATAGTAGGGGACTATGCGGGCAGAGTAACAAGGGTTCTGCGCTCGGTCGCTGGAAGTGTTCAGCTGGATGCGGCTAGACTTTAGAGGGGAACAGGCCTTTCCAGGAGGGGTTGGGTAGAAGACTGCACCCTGAATGCCGTCAGGATGTTGTGTGGAGTGGTAGGCCTCAAAATGGTGGCTGCTATATCGTTTGGTAGTGCTTGAGGGAGCTGTGCTGGCGTAATCCTCAGGGGTTGCGAGGAAATTTGTGGCTTAAGGAGGAGAGGCAACCTTTTAGGTGGACTAAGGAGGCCACTATTGAGTGTAATTAGGCTTCTAGGGTGTGGATGGCAGCAGATGGTGGCTGAGGTGGCAGTGGGCCACAAGATGGTGACCACTTTCGCTGGGGGTAGGGGTGATGCGGCGTAACCGAGACCTGTACCTGGAAGAACGGCTCAATACCTGGCTGGACTGGGAGGGGAGGCTGCGGGGGTGCAGGTAAGGGTGATGCTGCTGTGAATCTGGGTGATCCGAGCCCGGATGGCGATGGATTAGGCCTAAGTCAATGCGTGGGGGCAAGATGGCAGCCACTCTTTCCGAGGGCAGTGGAGTTGCAGCCTTCCCTGTTTTAAAACCCAAGCGATCGGGTCAATATACGGCTGGGCAAGGAGAGGAAGCTGTGGGGGAACAGATGGTGGTCCTGTGGCCTTGTGGCAGGCTGATCCTGCCCAGATGGTGGCGGATAATGCCAGTGACAATGTGTGGGCCTCAAAGATGGTGGCTGTCTCCTGGATGGCATGGTGAGCAGGGAGCCGTTCCGTGCCCAGTTCTCAGTGGGGCAGGTCACCGCTTGTTATAGAGGGGAGAGAGGGCCGTGGGGGCGCTGAAGCAGGGGAAGATAGTGCTCACCCATCCTCCTGGCTTCTGAGTGATTGTGGGCTGGATGCAGTGTCAGGTCTGAGGCTGATTGCGCTGGCCCCGCTCCGAATGGCTCTAGGTCCGCAGCTGACCAGCTACTGCTGTCCAAGATACACCAAAGGGCAGATGAGAGTTCTGTGACCCCTCAGAGATGAAATCAAGGGGGGCTCCTTCGCTGGGATACTGCTTTTTAGTAACTTAGAGTTTCAGGTTGAGCAGAGGAAAGCAGTCAGAAGTCCATCTCTGTCTGCAGCCAGCCACTCCCCCCACTTCCTCCGCATTTTGCAACGTAGAGTCCTTATCTACATATGTTCTAAAATCAGACCCGTGTCTCTAAGACTAGTCTATATCTTCATAAACTCCAAGGTGGACTAGGTCTCCACCACTTTGCAAAATATTACCAAGCTGCCCATTTGGTTCAACTCACCAAATATCATGCCACGCACAAGATCCTTCCATGAGTAGCCTTAGAATCAGTTGATTGTGATCCACTGTCAGTGGCGAACCTACACTGGCTTCGCCAGAAGGACTGCAAATCAGTGAAGAACCCGGTGATATGTCATTCTCTACAGGTATGGGACACGCTTAAATTCAAATATAAGCTCCAATCCCTTCACAACCCCCTCCTGTCCTACCTATGTAACCTTGATTTCTATCCAGCGTGGTCATCCCCCTCCTCTTTTTGCAATCGTTCAACTGCTGGTCTCCTTCATGCCCACTTATTCACCTCTCCAGACACCTTCAAAACGTCTCCAGCGTTGTGTCTTCTCACCTCGGAAATATTCTGCTTCCTTCAGTTCAAACATTTCTTTACTCCTTGTCTGCGAATGGATTCATCCTTACCCTTCTTCGAGCACTCATGCAAACATGACCCCCATGCACGAGGACTGATTTCCCTCCTTTATGCCCGTCTATTAGACCCTCCCACTTATACTTCCCTCCCCTATGTCACTAAGTGGGAAACAGATTTAGACCTCCATCTAGAGTCCAAAGACTGGTCAGATATATGGAAAGCTATCAAGTCCACCTCCCAGAACATAATAGACTCAGAAGCAAACTATAAAGTATTATTGCGCTAGTACTTGGTCCCTGCTCGGATCTCAAAATACCTACCATCTTACCCACCCACATGCTTCCGCGGATGCTCAGACAGCGGTACCCACCTCCACATCTGGTGGAACTGTCCTATAGCTCAAATGTTCTGGACCGAAATTTTTTCAATCATCTCTACTCTAGCAGGCATGACCCTCAAACTTACTCCTTCTATTGCCCTACTTAAAGTAAAACCTCCTAAGATATCAGGCTTCCAATTCAAACTGCTCTTACAGATCACCACTGCAGCAAAGCAAACAATCGCAAAGGCCCGGAAATCCCCCAAACAGTTGCGGTCCAAGCATTAAGGGTGCACAGGCACCACCGCCCCTTTTCCTGCCACCTCCCCCCATCCATGTGCCTGGCCCCTTTCAGGAAGCCGGACAGGGGCGGGAGGAAGTGTTTCTTTTAAGAACTGATTAGAGCCCGAGGCTCTAAAAGGCTTCAAACTAGGGTGGGCTAGGGGCACAGAGAGTGCGTCCCGATCCCACCCAATTGTGTGACCATAATGACTGAATTTTTGCTATTTTCACACAACCGTTCCTCCCCTACAATCAGGAGCCAGGTCTGTGAAACCTGTTTCCCGATTGGCCTAAGCATCAGGTGATCCTATTGGATGCCTGGCACTTAGGAACAGGAAGAGAACAGTAGGAGATGGAGGAGCGGACACCGGATCTGCCACTCTCCACACCTCCAGGCCACCACTCCCTCACCTGTGGGCCGCCGCTCCCCGGACCTCCATGCCACCGCTCCCCGGACCTCCATGTTGCTGCACGCTGGACCTCCATGCCGCCACTCCCCTGACCTCCATGTCGCTGCACCCCGGGCCTCCATGCCACCGCTCCCTGGACCTCCGGGCCACACCTCTGGCCGCCGCTCCCCGCACCTCCATCCACAGGTAAGTGACAGCGTGGAGGGGGGGAGATGCAGGTGCTGTCATTGCCGCAAACTGCCCCTGGTGGGGGGGGATGCTAACAGTGCCGCCCCCCAAATGAAATGCCCACTAGCTGCCACTGCCCCCAACCTACATATCCTTGAAGTCAAACATAAAGTTACCAGAGCAATGATTCATGCCAAAGTTAAAGCTGTGGTCCCTGATAAGGTTTCCAAATATGAGCAGATTTGGCAACCCTGGGTAAACCATTTTCTCCCACCAGATTTCAACAACACCCTCCTTCACCCCTAATACTTCATCTTTTAAAATTTGACAGGTTGTTGACACCGGACCCCATTTCCCCTTACTCCCCCCGGTGACCCCCCCATCTCTCCCCACTTTTTCCCCTTACCTATTCCCATACTCTTTCTTTCTTCTTCTGGTCATTTTCTTCGCCCTCCCTTTCTGGTAAAGTTTTGGTACCTTCCCTTAATGACGGCATCTCCCATATAGATCAGTTCACTCAAAATTGTCACAACATGTTCAGTCTTCCACAGTGAAGTGCTACCTGCTTACCTGCGCACCCCATTCACTATTGTTGTTAATTTATCTGAGCCTAATTCCAGGGTAGCGTCTGTAAATATTCATGAACTCTTTGCTCACTCAGACTTTCAGCACTCCTAAAGCATGCTCTAATTCATACCCCATATTGCTACGTTATTTACCTATTGTTGTATCACACATTTTGTATTCACAACAGTCGCTAAACCCAGCGCTTAGGATTGATAAAAAGATCAGCTGCTGCTATAATCAAACACAACAATTAACATACACTACTAAAAGAAACCAAGTTCATCTAGGAGTTAGTAGCTCTTCTAAATAACCCCCAGAGATCTAGGGGTTACCAATTCAGCTACAATAAACACAAACTAATGGGATTTTAATAAGGGCATTGGGAAGAAAAATGCCTGCATATATAGAAGAGCAATATGGAAATATTTTATGAATTTTATGTATTTTACAAATAATTTTTATACAAGGTATAAAATGTATCTAGTTCATCATCCTGCCAGTATAGAAAAACTCCCCAATGTATATTTTATAAGATAATGCACAAAAAGTTATGTATGTGAAAAATGTTATTTATATAACTTTAAGGTGGGGGGTGGAAAGCACATTTTAAAGGGAGAGGTTTTTTTTTTCATAATAAAGCAGTTTTACACTATGTAGTGTCCCCGTTATTCTGTACATGTCCTAACCATTGTGGTGAGAGCATTACACAGAGAACGAGAGAAGAGTGATGAAGGAAGCCTAAAGTGAGATTACAAAGACCATCCTGGAGACCCCAGACTGAACGAGCAGTGGCAATATTGAAAAGGCATCATTAAAGACACCTTCTGGTGAGTACATTAACTTAAGGGGGATAACACTGAACACACACCTGAGTGTCAGTGAAGACTGGGATGAGGAAACAATTTAGAAGCACTGCTAACTCCTAAATGAACTTGGTTTCTTTTAGTAGTGTGTGTTAACACATTTTGTATTACTCACGTTTACCACCCACTTTCATCGTTATGGACATGTTGCTTGTAACTCCCCTTTGCTGAGGTATGGAGTTATCACCCCCCTGTTTTCCTTCATTATTTTTGTTTTGTTAACTGAATCTTGTACCTTTTCAATGAACTATTTGAACAAGGAGCGTGTCTATGGGAATGTTTGACCACTCTTCCAGTGGTGCATTTGTGAGGTCAAGCTCTGATGTGACGAGCAGGCCTTCCTCACAGTCTCCACTCTAATTCATTCCAAAGGTGTTCTATCAGGTTGAGGTCAGTACTCTGAGTCTGTATAGACGAGTAAAGTTCCCCCAGCCCGAACTCGCTCATCCATGTCTTTATGGACCTTGCTTTATGTACTGGTCTAAATCATTTGGTGGAGGGGGGATTATGGAGTGAGTGACATGGATGATCGAGTTTGGGGTGGAGGAACTTGACTGGCCTGCACAGAGTCCTGACCTAAACCTGATAGAACACCTTTGGGATGACTTAGAGCAAAGACTGTGAGCCAGGGCCTTCTCATCTACATCAGTGCCTGACCTCACAAATATATTCTGGAAGGATTGTCAAACATTTCCATAGTCACACTCCTAAACCTTGTGGACAGCCTTCCCAGAAGAGTTGAAGCTGTTATAGCTGCAAAGGGTGGGCCAGCTCTATATTGAACCCTAGGGAGTAAGACTGGGAAGCCATATCATGTGCGTGTAACGGGAGGCATCCCAATATTTTTAGTAACATAGTGTATATATATATATATATATATATATATATATATATATATATATATATATATAAATATATATATATATATATATATATATATATATATATGTGATAC
>BLSH010257550.1:84951-118263 GCA_018402905.1 Glandirana rugosa | reverse complement strand
CTCGTTCCCTTATTGTCGGAGTGGTTTGACGGTGATCGTTGCGCCAAATTTCCGACAGTTTGGGCTTGTAGACACTGGGTTTTGGCCTTGTGAATGCCACCGCCGGGAGACCACTAAAGTGACGCTTGACTCCGTGTCTTCCGGGTTTGGTTAGGTGCCTGATTTAATTGTGGGGGTAGTGTGGACGGGCCTATTTCAGCTCCTAGTCTCAGTGTGGTCTGATATTTGTAGTTGTAGAGGATGGAGAGAGTGGGGAGAGTGGGCGCTTCCCTCAATATTTTGTTTGCGTGGATATAGAGTTTATAGTCTGGTGTGACTCTGATCCTCGACTTTATCCGGGCAGGTGTGATGGGGGTGTTAATTTAGTCCGTGGATTGGTTTGGGCCTTCTGTGCCTCAGTTCGCAGTGAAATCACCAGAGGGCCGCCACCGTAAGTGTTCCGGTTTTGGGTCACAGATGTTCGGGTTTGACAGCCTTTAAACCGCGTTGCTAGTGGCAGTTTGGTGAGGCTGTTATTCCCTTGCTCTTTGTTCCCGGCCCGGGAGAGAAAGGGAGGCCTCGGGTGGACTCGTGGTGTATCACCCGTTTCTGCTCTTCCCGTGATCGGGAGCCTTGGGTGGGTCTTATGGGTGTTTTATGTCTTTTTTCACCTATCTCGGGTCGGTCGGTCAGCCGTGCGGTTGTTCCCGTGCGGGGGTTCCCAAAATTTAGCCCGGGGTCTGGTATGGGCCTGCCGCTTTGTGGGCCGCGCTGGTGTATGCGCTTTCCTGGGTCCGAGATCTTAGATAAGGCTACGATTGTGTTTGTGGTGATGTTGTGAAACACAATCTGGTGTAAATTGTTCTCACCCGGTCCTTGGATCGGAGGATTAGCCGGGATTCTCTCTCACTCGCTCGGAGCTTCTCCTTGAGACGTCCGCCACCTTGCTCCGCAAGCCACGCCCCCCGGGCTCATTCCTTAGTCAGACTGCGTGCATCCAAGGATACTCACAGGATTTGATTGACAGCAGCAGGAGCCAATGGCTGCTGCCTCTGTGGCCTGTGAGTAGAGGAACAGATACCTTCACCCCTGTAGATGGGCACAATGCTTAATCAAGATAGAACTCAGGTAAGTATATAGAGAGGTGGGGGGACAATACAACTACGTTGCACTACAATTCTGCTAATATTGTTCAACCATCTGCTTGTATGAGTAATATTTCAAATTTTTAAATCAAATTCTTCATGAAACTTTGATTTATTTTGTGCTCTGAAACCTATAACCAATAAATAAATATTAAACAAAAATAAAATTGAAGCTGTTTCCAACCAACTTCAGGCCATGTAGCTAGGAAATAATGCACGAATTGCATCCTATATATTGTATGTTCAACAGAAGTTTCAAAAATAATATTGCCTTCTACAACATAAAATTACCTTTAAAATGAGTAAAAATCTCAGATAAAATATTAAAGGGACCAGACCAGGGACTGTATTACAAAAAAACAATGGATTCTTAAATCTGAGCAATCCAAAGAATTTTGTTTTATTTTTAGTGACTTTTTTTCTGCCGTTGCCAAATTTCTGACTTCTTTAAATAACATTGTAATATAGAATGGATTCTTTAATCAGTTTAATATAAATTAGGAACTCAGTAAAGAGTTCTCTGGCTTAAAAATAGTGTATCTGATTCTTAGTCATGAAATAGCTTCCTTATCCATGTTTCTGATAATATTGTTATTGTTGGGAAAAGGAATTTTAAAGCATCTTTGTCACATATAAATACATTCACTTCCATATTCATTTGATGCTCCGTAACACAACTTTACAAAATCATAATAAGTTAAGTTATGAATTTGCCCAGAACAGAATTGCTAAAACGGTAGAAGCAAAATCACCCCCTCCCAACCACCCGCCACCCTTATAATAAGGGGAAATTTTCAGTTTCAGAAATTTGATGTTAAGATAGATAAAAACAAAAATACAATCAAAAATAATCGTGCACGCCCCCTTTTGATGTTATTTTTTTCATTGACCATTTCTTTGGTGTTGAGTAGACATGTGCAAGGCCAAAAATTTTTTTTGTTTGTTTATTTTGTATTTTTTGGGGGGTTTTTTTTGGTTTTTTGGGTTTTTTTTTTTTCATTTTTTGGATTTTTCATTATGATCGAAATTCATTATTTTGAATAGATTCATAAATTCGGAAACATTCAAATTCGGTTTGTTCTATTTGTATAGATGCGGTATTCGTTGTTATCAGTAATTCGGGAATTCTGAAAAATTCAAATTCGGTTCATTCCATTCTTATGAATACAGTAATCATTATTTTAGGTAATTCGTGAATTCAGAAAGATTTATATTTGGTTTGTTCCATTATTTGTATTTGTTATTATCGGTAATTCGGTAGTTCCGAAAAATTCTAACAGGCAGACACATTTGAAAGGAAACTCCAATACCCAACTAATTCAGAAAAAATACATCCAATTGTCAGCCAAATAATGGTGCCACATCCCAAAATATGATATCAAGGAAAGAGGGAGAGAGAATGGTTGGGACTTTTTGATAGGCACCAAAAGGCAACAAAATCTACCTGTTGGAGATTTTGGGTGACCCTGATGCGCTGTGCACGCATTTCGCTGCTTATCAGATATACAGAGTAAGTGCATATATATATGTATGTATAGCAATATATTTTTATACTATTTTTGGTTTTTCTTATATATGGGATTGTAACATCTATCTATATAGATGTAATATTTTATATTTATACTCTGAACAGCTGTTATAGTGCTTGTTCTACAAAAGACCCCCAGATGAAGACTACACAGTCAAAATGGGTAGGGGTATCTACATGAACTGCTGTTTCAATTTTGTTGCACTCTGATCAGTCTGTGTACATTTTCTTAATATTACTAATAGTAATAATAAATAAATACATAATAAAAAATAATAGTAATTATAAAAAAAAACAAAATAATGGTTATAAACTATTAAATTATAGGTAGGTATTGGAATTTCCTTTTAAATTATATTATTATAATTATAATAGAAATTATCTGAATGTTTTTTGTTCTATATGAATTTTGAATTTTTGGATTCCCGTTCTTATTTTCAGATTTTTGCTCTTTCAAACTTTAGGATTTTCGTTCTTATATTCGGATTTTTGTTCTTTTGTATTTTCATTCTTATTTTCAGATTTTTGTTCTTTTGAACTTACAGATTTTCATTCTTACTTTTTGTTCTATCAAATGTTCGGATTTTCAGTATTTTGAATTTTTGGATCTTCAAATTTTGGATTTTTCAGATTTTCGCTCGTTCGGATTTTCGAATTTCGGATTTTTGTTTTTTCCGATTTTCATTCTTTTCAAAAATTTGTTTTCGGAAAAAATAGTGAAAGGTATTTTTGTTATTCGGACGTTTCCAAATGATTGAAAATTCTGAATTTTGACAAAAAATGAAAGCAGAATGAAACAAATTACACATGTCTAGTGTTGAGTCCAAAGTTCAATAGATGTCTTAAGCCTGCAAGCATTCCATTATGGTATAATTGCATTCTAAAGCAAATCCTCCAATCTCCTTTTTCTCCTACATTTTAGTACCTCACTCTTACTACACTTTTTTGTGACTATCTAGAACATCAATTTGTGTGTAAGACCTATCACCAGTTTATTTTCTATTAAACCTTGGGTTTGATCTACTAAAGGCAAACAGGCTGTTCACTTGTTCAGGAGACTTTCCATTAGGTTAGTGATTGTGGTAAAAATTAACTGAGCATGTTGAAGGAGGAGCTTAGTGAATGAGGAATAACAATACAATTTGCTTAGAATACCCAATGGCGCATAGGTCGGGGGCCCTTGTCCACTCCCCCCTATGAAGATATTGTTCTTTTACCCGTTAATTGTTTTTGGCATCACTCCTGCTCTGGGCTCGAGATCTTGTCTCCATAACAGGTTTAGGACATAAAACACTACCTCCTGTGCCCGGAGTTGGACTTTTTCAATGCCTATGTTATGTTTCCCCATTTCTGATCTAATATAGTCTTCTCGAGCTTGCTCTGGACTTTTTCACATGTAGTCCTGAGCTCCTGTGCCGCCTCGGTAGACTGGTGGGGCGGGCCTATCCCATTCCTCTTTCCACAGCCTGCTCCCATTCGGGGCGGTGGGAGGAGGTGGTGGACTCGCTCGGTATGCAGCGGCAGACTGGGGATTATTTAATACCGTTGTTTACCCTGACTGTTCAATATTCTAATATTTTTTTTTGTGTCACGCTCATTTAATGTACCACCTTTGTAATGAACCAGTCCTCTCTGTTTTATGTGTCACGTATGGATTTTCATAAATGATTTCAATAAAAACATTGAAAACAGAATACCCAATGGCGTGCAACAAAAATAAATAAAATAAATATTTTTGCTTGCAGGTGATTGTCTGATGGAAGTCAAAAGAGATTTACCTCATTCATTTAACCTAAGGTAAAGTTCCCTTGCAAAGCCAAGTCAAGTATTGGCCTTTAGTGATTCAACTACACAAGTAAAGTTAATAATCACCCCTCAAAAAAAAATTAAAACAAACAAAACCAACTACTAATGTGAAATACAGACACCAACACAATAGCCTCCTTTGCAGAAATATACTAGCAATTAAATATGAACTAAAAGAGCTATTTTCACAGATTGTTCGGTACAGTCAACAGAAACCATCTGGCATTATTGTTGCATCTGTGATGATTTATAAATATCTCTTTTTTGGTACTCATCTTTAGAGTTGAGCAGACACCTGGATGTTCGATTTCGTCGGGTTCGGCTGAACCTCGTGAAAATGTTCGGGTGTAAGCGGATGAGGAGGTGGTAGAGGAGGAGGAGGAAGTGCAGTAGGAGGAGGAGGGAACAGGAGGCAAAAAGAAATGCCCTACAATCCTCGGTGGTGGAAAGACATGTGCCAAACGGCTAGCCACCTCAAGCCCACCCGCCACTACATTTGCCCAGTGTGCAGTTAGTGAGATATAGCATCCCTGCCCGTGCTTACTGGTCCACGTATCAGTGGTTATGTGGACCTTGCCACAGATGGCATTGCGCAGTGCACACTTGATCTAGTCCCGACTTGTTTGTGCAGGGACGGGATGTCTCTCCTGGAAAAGTAGTGGACGCTGGGAACCACGTACTGTGGGACAGCCACCGCTATCAGGTTTTTAAAACTCTCCGTGTTCACCAGATGGAATGACAGCATTTCAAAGGCCAGGGATTTTGAAATGCTGGCATTCAGGGCCAGGGATTGCGGGTGGGCAGGGGGGTACTTCCTCTTTCTCTCCAGTGTTTGGGAGATGGAGAGCTGTAAGCTTCCATGGGACCATGTGGAAATGCTTGGGGACGGTGGCGGACATGGTGGCGTTGCTGTCACATGCTCTGTTTGCTGGGTGGCAGGTGACACTGGCACTGTAGAGGTGGAGGAAGAGGCCGAGGCAGCAGCAGAAGAGGAAGCAGGAGGAGGCCGAGACCTTTCTTGGATTTTGAGGTACTTATTCCACTGCAGCTCGTGCATTGAATTTAGATGCCTGGTCATGCAGGTTGTGCTCAGGTTTAGAACATGTATGCCTCGCTTCAGGCTCTCATTGCACAGTGTGCAAACCACTCGTGTCTTGTAGTCAGCACATTGTCTGAAGAACTGCCACGCTGGGGAACGCCTTTGAGCTGCCTTTGGTGTGCTAGGTCCCTGGGTGCGGTGGGTAGTAGCAGGCGTACTGTCTAGGGGACGCTCACTCCACTTTTGCAACCTGCTTCCTTTTTTGCTGTGCTGGTGCCTCTATGCGACCACCACTTCTTCCTCCAAACTGCACACTTCACTCGCATGACCCTCATTCCATGTGGGGTCTAGGACCTCATCATCCTCCTCCACATCATCTTCCACCCACTCTTCACCACTGCCCTCCTTGTCAGTCTGAACACTGTGGAAAGCTGCAGCAGTTGGCACCTGTGTTTCGTCATCATCAGAGATGTGCTGCGCTGGTGTTTGCATGTCCTCATCCAGTAAAAGAAGTGGTTGGGCATCGGTGCACTCAATGTCTTACACTTCTGGGGCAGGGCTATGTGGATTGCCCACAGAAAGCACACCAGGAGAGCCATCAAAAAGCATAAGAGACTGTTGCATGACTTGAGGCTCAGACTGCTTGGCTGATTTACAATGGGCTGAGGTGAAAGACAGATGGCCATGGGGTTCAGGTGCCGACTCTGAGCTTTCATTAAGGGACTGGGTGGGAGACAATGTGAAATAACTGGAGGCATTGTCAGCCACCTAATCTACTATCACCTGTACTTGTTCTGGCCTCACCATTCGTTGAGTGCCATTCGAGCCTACCATATAATGTTGAAGGTTCTGTCGGCTACCTGAGGAAGGTGTTTCACTTGTGCATGTAGCTGGCACAGATCGACCATGTCCTCTCTTTGCAACAGGAGCTTCAGCAACACCACCAACAACAGCAGCACCAGCAGCACCACGACCACGTCCCTTATTTGACACTCTCCTCATTCTGGACACAAATGTACTATGTAGCACTGTTTATTAATATTAAAAAAAAGAATATAAATTATTAATCTTTTTTTTTTAAAAAAAAAAGAAAATTGTAAGATGCACTTTTTATTTTTGTGCAGCGGGAACCTCTCCACCACTCACACCAGGAACCTCTCCCTACACCAGTATGAGATGATTTTAGAACGATAATCTGTCTTTTCACAGGAACCTCTCCCTAATGCAGTAGTAGATGGTTTTATAACGATACACTCTCCCTCAGAGCACCAACAGGAACCTCTCCCTAATGCAGTAGTAGATGGTTTTAGAATGATAAAACTCTCCCTCAGAGAACCAACAGGAACCTCTCCCTAATGCAGTAGTAAATGGTTTTAGAATGATAAACTTTCCCTCAGAGCACCAACAGGAACCTCTCCCTAATGCAGTAGTAGATGGTTTTAGAATGATAAACTCTCCCACAGAGCACCAACAGGAACCTCTCCCTAATGCAGTAGTAGATGGTTTTAGAATGATAATCTCTCCCTCAGAGCACCAACAAGAACCTGTCCCTAATGCAGTAGTAGATGGTTTTAGAATGATAATCTCTCCTTCAGAGCACCAACAGGAACCTCTCCCTAATGCAGTAGTAGATGGTTTTAGAATGATAATCTCTCTGTCAGAGCACCAACAGGAACCTGTCCCTAATGCAGTAGTGGATAGTTTTAGTATGTTTATCTCTCCCACAGAGCACCAACAGGAACCTCTCCCTAATGCAGTAGTAGATGGTTTTAGAATGATAATCTCTCCCTCAGAGCACCAACAGGAACCTGTCCCTAATGCAGTAGTAGATGGTTTTAGAATGATAATCTCTCCCTCAGAGCACCAACAGGAACCTCTTCCTAATGCAGTAGTAGATGGTTTTAGAATGATAATCTCTCCCTCAGAGCACCAACAGGAACATATCCCTAACGCAGTAGTAGATGGTTTTAGAATGATAATCTCTCCCTCAGAGTACCAACAGGAACCTCTCCCTAATGCAGTAGTAGATGGTTTTAGAATGATAATCTCTCCCTCAGAGCACCAACAGGAACGTCTCCCTAATGCACTATAAGATGGTTCTGAACGCTAATGTCTCCCTCGCAGCACAGACAGGAACGTCTCCCTAATGCACTATAAGATGGTTCTGACTGCTAATGTCTCCCTCACAGGACCGCAATGAAGGTCTCCCTAATGCAGTCTGAGATGGTTGTGAACGCTAATCTTTCCCTCACAGCACCGACATGAAGCTCTCCCTACTCTAGCCTGAGACGATCTGACACACGGCGCTACGTGACTCCAGCCTCATATAGAGGCTGGGTCACATGATGCACTGGCCAATCACAGCCATGCCATTAGTAGGCATGGCTGTGATGGCTTTTAAGGGCAAACTAGTGAAAAGCTTGTTGATTGGCTGCCCAGTAGCTATAGAAAAGGCGCCAAAAATACCCGAATACCGAACCCAGACTTTTTTTCAAATGTCCGGGTTTGGGTTCGGGGCACGGACACCATAATGTCCGGTACGGACCCGAACTTTACAGTCTGTGTTTGCTCAACTCCACTCATCTTCCATAAAACAGGCTATATTATCGCTAATACACAATTTAAGCCCAAAATAAGAAATTCATATCATCAGATTTTTTCAGCCACCACCATCCAACATCGTATCTCATCTCCATAACATTTAATTTGGTGAGTTTGTGACTTTTTTTTATTGATGGAGTTACGCTATGAGGCTCTCTCTCTTTTATGATGTGGGAACCATGGATCTAAATGTCAATATGGAGGTTGAGTTGAGCCGATAAGAGCATTGTCTATTGGAAGGAGAGAAACAACACCAGATCCATACCCCGCAGAGGGTTATTTCTGCTAACGTTTCTGATCTGTTAGCGAAAACAGATCCTCTCGTTCTGGTAAGAGTACCTCTGTGTGCCTATTCACGCGTGTATACTATCGGTGTTGGTCTACACATTTCCGGGTGAATATTGTTTGATGAACAGTTGCTGATTGATTTCACACTGGAGGAGGAAGACCTGCTTTTCACTTTATTTATTTTTCACTTTTTTTGGACTACGAGACTTTTGAACACTTTATATATATTTCAATGATTTTTTGGATATCACTGGTTATTTTGTGTTAATCACTATAACTTATTAATTGAGCAATAATTTTTTCCACATAAGGTTATATTTCACTGTAAATGAGCGCAACTGTTTTTATTATTTATCTGAGTTTGTGACTCTGTCTAGAAATTGTAACACAATTTAAGTTTATGTTGAACAGAGTTCTCTTCAAAAGGTAAAAGGTCCTGGATAAGGCCGGGTTCACATATGTGTGAATTGGATGTGGTTTTCATCACATCCAATTCACATGACTTGCAAGCATGACTAGCTCTCAATGGAGCCGGTTCACACATGTCCAGGGCAGCCGCAATTCGGTTTCAGGTGCGAATTCAGGCAAAGAATCAGACCTGAATCACACCTGAACTGGTGAATAGAAACACACCTAACCCCAGGCTGCAAACTGCAGCTGCACATATGAGAACCCTGGCTAAATGGTTTCATATTGAGCTTTTGGAAGAGTGCTTTTAAGTTCAATGATAACTATTTTAATTCAATAAAATATTATACAGAATATGCAAGAAAAATATGGTATAGTCTTCAGAAGGACCCTCTTTTGTTCCCTGTCTGCTAAGAAAAACCTATAATAATGCAAATGCATTGGGTGTTAGAAGTCAAGTTGCCCATATTTCAATTTAATTTACAGCTCGTTCAGATGTGTATCTTTTAGTAGGTTTAAAATATATATTTTTTAAATCTGGGGTTTCTAAAAGTGGTGTTTGCCAATATAAAATGCATGATTTGATGGTCTTTGCAGAATACATAAGGAAGTAGTTTTGGATCCAACTGTTTATTATGTGTTCTACAAGCTTCGTCATTTTATTTTAGCCATGTAATTTGTTATGTGTGTCCTCGCATTAGAACATTGTGTGCTAGTCTTGAAAAGTATAAAAAGAATATTTAAAATAAGATATTTGATTACAGCGTACCTAGACATTTTTATGAACATCATAAAAGTGACCCATCAAGCATTTAAGTGTTGTATTAAGTCTATTCCAGCACATTTCAGTAAAGACTTTACCAAGGATGGAATATGGGCAATTATAGTTGCTATCCATGCAAGTAAAATAATTTACTGTATGACATTTGATATTACTTATAAAAAAAGTTGATCTTATCAGTATTTTTTAATTGCAAATACGAATAATTATTAGTTATATTATCAAATAATTTTTAATTGCAAAATAATTACTAACATTTGCGAATTTTAGAATTAATACCCTTACAAGTAATAAGTAATGTATTTTTTAGGCTTCAGTAGTGAAAATGGAGCAGGATTTGCCTGAAAACTTTCAGTTGTTTCATAATTGCAACATTTGGTCCCCACTGACAATGACAGAGTCAAATGGCTTTTATTTGCATCAGAAGTTTTTCTCTCCCCAATCTATGGAAATGCAAAAGCAATTTGAAATAGATCAAATGAAGGCCTTAAGAAGGTCAACTGCAGGCCCTAGTGCAGCATGGAATGATGATTCCTTACTGAAGTGGGATATGCCTTTTTTGGTGCAGGGGAGAAGCATGTCCACATATGCACTAATCTCTTATTTAATGCAATGTTTTTATCATTAATGTATTTAGCCCTAATATGAATTTATAGACTGCAATTTTTAAAATCAAATTAGATTAGTTTTAATATTGTAATTCCACCCTTCCTAGTAAGCTATATCATTGCATATCTAAAATACCTACATATATCAAGAGTAAAAATACAAACCAATATTCAGACACTGTTTATCAAGGATAGGAAATACTAGTAGTGAATAAGAGCTGAGCTGAAAGATGGATGTGTGCTTCATGGTTTAGTAGAAAGAACAAGGAAGGGATCACAATAACTAATCTTTAGGATCCTTATATACTGAATGTTTATTCTTCTTTCTATAGTCTTTTCAACTCTAGTCTATTTAGGTTATTCAACTGTGAAGTTTGTATTCCTTATTACCTAGTAAGAAATATGCCCATACTTCTCATGTGCATGGGTTTATTCATTGTACCCAGTAAGCCTTGAATTACTGTTTTAGATCAGTATACCTTAATTTTCTGGGAACAGAGCTTCAACCTTATTTTAGGTCAGGGAGCATGCTCTTTGTAGTATATGCCAATTGGTAGGACAACATCTACCATCAGCACTCATATGAGCAATGGACATGCGTGATGCTGTTCTGTCAATCACAGCAGGTTGGCATAGTGGTGGGCAGCTCGTAGGCTCAATTTATTGCCAGCCTTTCCATGCTGCCTGTGTGTGTTGGGGAACAGAGTGGCTGGATATAGCAATGTAGACCTTGGCAGGAGGATCACCCACACAGCTATGACTTAATTGAGGCAGCACCAGTAGTAAACATCATCACAAATATGGTAGTGCTGTTATGTAACAAAATAAATAATTATGGGATGAAACCAGCATGGATTAACAAACAACACTAGATGTAAGTGTTGCTATTTGATGTCAAAGTTTAACAAACACTTAAGCAAAAAGGTATAATCAAACTCAAAAAGTTATACATGTTTTTAACCTCTTTCCACTGATGGTATACATACAGTATAAGCCGCCTCTTGGCGGGAGGACTTTAACACCAAGAGGCAGCATATATGTGGCCCTATGTAAATACTTGAAATAAATATTGGAAATACTATTGTGCTACCAGTACAGAAAAAAATATGAAATCAAGCTGCCAGCACTACAAATTTCCCAAATTGCATAAACTATAGTCAATAATAAAGTGCAGCGCTAAATGAATAATATATACAGAAGTGAACCATATATATATAAAAAAACAGAAGTGAAGGTGAAAGGTAGACTTGGTTTTAGCCTTGTCTACCCAATGTAGTGAACACACCTAATACACGTAATAATGTGTCCATTAGTGTAAACATAAATATTGAGTCCATATCAAAAAATCCATATAGAAAAGATCCATATAAAAAATGATGATGAGAGTTCATATAATGTCCTTCACCATATGCAACACCCAATAAAGTGACTTGTGCTTCCACTAGGTCAGCATGCACTGTGCTCCTTCACCAATAATAATGGGTACTCTTACCAGATGTAAGAAGTATGTACGCATAGGGAGTAAATATCCAAGGCAGTCGAGTGGACGTCCACGTCAGCACCTCAACCGTCCCGTCCTAGTGTCCGGCCACTCTTCAAGGCTATGTACTTCACAAATAGTGATAGCTGAAGCCTACTCCTTGGTTTGACATTCATGCAGCTGTTGTGGTTCAGGTGAGATCGCTCCCAGCCCTACGGCAGATATCAAAGCCACAGGAGAGCTGAGCATATCAGAACCACAGTACTACCACAACCATTTATCAACAGGTACTCTGTGAGTTTGGTTGATGCCTTCACCCACATCGTGAGACCTATCTGTGAAGTACATAGCCTTGAAGTGTGGCCGGACACTAGGACAGGACGGTTGAGGTGCTGACGTGGACGTCCACTCGACTGCCTTGGATATTTACTCCCTATGCGTACATACTTCTTACATCTGGTAAAAGTACCCATTATTATTGGTGAAGGAGCACAGTGCATGCTGACCTAGTGGAAGCACAAGTCACTTTATTGGGTGTTACATATGGTGAATGACATTATATGAACTCTCATCATCATTTTTTATATGGATCTTTTTTATATGGATTTTTTGATATTGACTGAATATTTATGTTTACACTAATGAACACATTATTATGTGTATTAGGTGTGTTCACTACATTGGGTAGACAAGGCTGAAACCAAGTCTAGTTTCACCTTCACTTCTGTTTTTTTATATATATATGGTTCACTTCTGTATATATTATTCATCTAGCGCTGCACTTTATTATTGCCTATGTAAATACTTTTCTGTGCTGAGAGTGAGCACCCTACATGTTCCCAGCACAGTCACCAGCGAGGACCAAAAAGCTTCCAAAGTATACTTGTGATCGCAAGCTTTCGCATCATGTGACCATGGTGACAGCCAATCACAGCAGTCACTTGACCTGAATGCCTGCATGACCTGAATGCCTGCCATTTAGAAGCTCTTAAAGGGCCAGGAGATGGCAGCGAGAAGGGGTTAAAGTATGCTTGTTTATTAAAGTAGCACAAAGTACAGATGAGATTTACAGTTTTTAGACCTACTAAAAAAGAGTGACTGCACTTTTTTACTGACATATTAAGTAAAATAAAGGGCTTCATGCTTCATTTAAGGTCCTACTAAAATGTGTATATTCATATATACCACCAAGTTTGTGACAATTTAAGAAAAAATCTTATTCTCCAAATTCCATTTACTTAAAAAAGGGGAATTCAGCAGTCTTTGTGCGACCTGATTTACAAATTAAATTTATGGTAAAAACAATCTGGTGAGTCACACATTTGTCATAAATTTGTGAAATCTATATTTTAAAAAGCTTTCCTGAATTATATTCACTTTTATTGACATAAGGGCAAAGGGAGCATAGAAATTGTCCAGCTTAGGTTTATGAATAGGGAAACCTGTCATGCTTCATATTGAAAAAAAAAAACAGCAATTATTGATTTTGACCCCTTTATTTCAACACACTAAAACTGCTACTGTTTTACAGCAGTTGGACTATTGTTAAGCATGCCGCTAGCAGCTTATTGAATTTAAAGTTCAAATAGGGATTTTAGAATGACTGGTATAATGAAATTGGTGTGGCATTCAATACAGCCTGCAGCTTTATACTGAAATGTTCCTGTACTTTATACACATAATGAGAAAGAAAAGTTCTGGAATCATATTTACCCTAACTAACTTAAGCTATCTGATAAGATTACATATTAAACTAAACAAAACTGAATTCATGTTCAGATACATTTAAAATCAATAGCATGGAAAACCAAACCTTTTCCTGTGTGTTTTCCTTTATCATGTGCACCATAGATCATATAAATACTAGTCTCTACTCGCCATTGCTCACATTGTAGTTACATCAGGAAGGAATATTGTCATTTTCCTTTTTTTAATGCATGAATTTAAAACATATTTGTAATGATTCCATACGTTCATTGGGGGTGGTAAAATTGCAGAAAAACAGAGAAACACAGAGAAAACCAACACCTGATCTTGGTTGAGCCTAGCTGCTGCAGTAGCAGCCAAAAATAATTTGACAAATCTAGAATCTTTCCAGGCAACATAACGGAAACAGGTCATGGACATTTAATGGCAGAGAAGAGTGAAAAAGGGGACCTAAATATTTAATTGATAAAGTGGTATCCTGTGTCTGTAATTGATGAACCTTTTTTAACCACGCAGTATTTTAGTATGCATGTATCTTTTTTGTGATTAGGTCACTTGCCCTTATCATGAATGTAGGTATTATTCAAAAGTCAGTATCTCTTTGAACAGTTTTTTTACCGACGCACATAAAGTGCATAAAATCTACAATCCAAAATCCATATATTTTGTACACTTATATAGTCAGTCCAATCAAATATAATATGTTAGGTATAAGTGAGGCCTGGTGGACTTGTCACAAATATGGCTTGAATACTTGACCCTTTTTCTGTCAACCTTTAAATATTGGGTGTTTTCATCAGCCTTTACACATTCCAGCACCACCTAAAATATTACCATATTATAAAATATAAAAAATTGGCAGGGAGAGTTGAGGGGCCACATATGGTATTCAGTTCCAGGATCTCAAACACACATGTCTCATCAAGAGATTGACCTAATAGTATAGGAAATTGTAAAGTGATTTTACTGTCCAGCAACTTCAAAAAATATCAGTTTTTCATTGATTCTGTCTTATGTTCTAAGTCTTTGAGGTATCATTAGATCAGGATAACAACAGGGCAATTAGATCAGGATAATAACACTGGCATATTCCTCTGGAATGGCATATATAGAATATTGTGAGTCATTAATACAACATTTCCAGATACTAAAAGAAGTCTCATTTACTGGTTAAGGTAACTCTAAAAACATTTAATACCTTTTTCCTTACTTTCGATATTGTATCTGACATATTTGTAAAGAAACCTTGGTATTTACTTTTAGGCAATGTGAGAAACATTTTTTTTAGGTATCAAATGTACTTTTAACCACCCAATAAAGGGTACATTTGATGAACAATGAGCTTCTGACATTTTCACCGGCATACTAATCACTAATTTTCCCCTACTCAACTCCAAATTAACATCTTGGTCAACTATAATGACTTAACATTGTTACTATTCCTGTTGAATGTCATGGTGCAAACATTCCTGAGGAAGTATGCAGATCTACAAGATTCTCTGGGAATGCCAAGGATATTTTATTCACTTTTTTGAAGATTCAGTGGCAGTATGCTAGCAGGTTTACGTTTCATCTGCAACTATTTCATGCTATGGAATTCTTCCTTCCACATACCGTTCTGTCTATACATGTTTATTTTCCCTTGAGAAATGCATTTAAGGGGTATACGATCACCATGTGTACAAATGTGCATAAGTGATGACCCATATAGTAAGATGTGAGCAACGTTGTTCACAAATATAACTAAAGACAAAGCATTTTTTGTTTTGGAAAGATTGGAGAGGGATTAGAACATCTGTCAGGCTTTTATTGTTGTCTGGGACCTACCCTCCCCCCTCTCTATTTGCCATGTTTATCATTATTGCTAAAATTGAAAGACAATCCCAAACATTGGGTTGTCTCTAGAACCTTTTTAGAGGGGAGATTTTCAAAAGGGGTCACTAATTCTGGTGACCCTGGTGAAAAATAGGGATTCCCTAATTTTGGAGGGATTTCCTCTTACTGAGAGTTTGAACATGAATCTGATCGCATAGGTGTGAACACCCATGTGATCTGATTCTGGTGCAGACCCAAAAAAAGGGTCCTGTGTGAGTTTAGTCCGAACGTGATGCTTTTTCAGCCATACTACCTGTATGGCTGAAATTGCATCACACAGACATCGCATGGGATTTGCACTGCAGTGCAATGCAAATCACATGCGATTTCACACAGCACGCCAGTGTGAACCGGTACTAATACAGTGTGCTATACCTGCCTATAATAGAGGGGCTGCCAGTGACCATTTATAATTTTTAATTTCTACTAATAGCAGCAGGGGGAGGGCAGAGATAAAGACACAGAACACTGAGCTGACTGGCAGGGAGGGGGTGAGGGGGAGAGAGGAGAGCAGAGAGGAGAGCTGCAGATGACAGGCCTGTGCGATTTTAGTCTGGATCAGGTGTGACTTCTAATCTTATACACTAAAATTTGCATTGAAATCACACCTAAACCACTGAATGACAGGCTTTAAAATTGCACTGAAAACTGGTCCGCGCATATGTGAACCGAGTCTGAAGGTATCAGTTTTAGTATCAGAGCATTTGCACAAGTGCTAGTACTTGTGCAAATGCTTAGTAATTGTACTGGTATCTGTGCAAAGCTATTGCATGTATCACCTCCTCTCATACTTTCTTACCTAACCTCCTGTTTACATTCCAGAAATGTGCACCCTTCTGCAGGTCAACAAATAAATGAAGATTAATCTAAATCCCTCCCTCAAATTATCTTCTGACACCTCTCTCTACAGATCAATTTTTTTAATCAGTATATAAGTTGCCCTTTCTAAGGGTATTTCTTATTTTCAAATTACTCTTGCTTTTATAAAGTTAACTGCCTGCATACAATTGGGCTAAATCTGAACTCCCGAGTCTTGAAAATCCCTGCAGCTGCTGAAATTAGAGGAAATGGAAGAGCCTATGTTAAAAGTATGTTTATGGCAATCATATTTCTGAGTTAACAATGTGAACTTTTTGTGTTCACAAGTTAAAGAAAAGAAATTTGCTCTATTCCCTGATCAACACAGTCGGTGTTAATGAGGGAATCCCACCCACTCTTCTGTTGTATTCTGACCACTTTAGGTTTCCACACCATCACAATACAATGATCATTGCTGGCAGCTTTAGCAGTAAGCTGCCAACAGTGATACCACTAAAAAATACCCAAAAGGCTGGTTATAGTGAAGTCAATTGATGGATCAACACCAGTACAACCAGTCTGTCCATAGATAAATCAGAGTTAGGAACCAGATGATTTTCAGTCCATCTATGGCAAGCCTTAAACTACAGATGTGAACTGAATCATGGTACACCATTACATTTTACTTACATACAATATATGCACATTTCAGACAAATATTTCAGTGCTTTAAAACAGTGGTTCTCAACCCTGTCCTCAAGTACCCCCAACAGGCCATGATTTCAGATTTTCCTTTATCTTGCACAGGTGCTTTAAATCAGAGTCAATGGCTTGGCATTTTGGACAGCTATTTTATCTAAGAGAAATTCCCAAAACATGGCCTGTTGAGGGTACTTGAGGACAGGGTTGAGAAACACTGCTTTAAAACACTAAAACTGTAGAATTATCACAGAATTTTTAAATCACACAAACATAACGTGATTTTTCAGAATAATGTCTTGTAAACAAGGGTACCAAATGTGAGAGAGAAGTGCATTGTTTCATCATTGACCTATATAGTACTATATTGTAAGATAAGATTGTATGTACCTAAAATCACTAATGACAGTTGATTTTTTTGTGTTTCAGAGCTTGTTATTAAATTGTTTCTACCAACTGTGTGTTATCTGTTTTACTGTGACTAATATTCTTTTATAATCTATATGCTATTTCAATAAAGGAGATTAAAATATTAAAATATGGTTAACATCTTCACATAATTTATGGTAGAACATGAAATTGATATAGCTTCCCATCCAGCCTTTTTTTCTAAGTTCTTTAGTGTAGGTGTTTGACTGGTTAAATAGTTGATTTATTCAAAATTGAAAAGCACCCAGATGAAATCACTTAAAGGAAAAAGAAAATTAAATTGGACATTACAAGAGCTAGACATATTATTTACTACAAGAATAGTTCAGCTGGGAAATCAGAGTGAATAAAATAGACCAGGAATAGGAGTAATAGGAAATTAAATATGAAAATTATGCTGGTGACATGTATTTGTAGGAATACAGAGAAGCTGTGTGCTTATGAAAGGTGGTTGCATGAAACACCCTATTTTACAAAACAGCATTCCCAGTAGACAGGAGTAAAAGAAAAGATCATATTGATAATTTTCATAAGTGATGTAGTGGTTCACAGGGAAACTGAAGGTGTAAAAGCAAAGTTGGACATATTCAGAAAGGCAGTGCACTAGATATTTGAGTGCAGCCACTCAAAGCAACTGTAATCTACAGTTATTATCTACCTTATTCAGGACACTTCTTTACTTTTTGATGGATGTGTAATAACTTTAGAATGTAAAACTGTTGTTAAGTAATTTTGTGATTGCTTCGCATTTGCTATATATGCTCACACAGATCTGCTTCTATTCCTTTACAAGCTTTATTAATCAAACTGAACAGTCCATTTGAGGTATAAGGATTTGAAAGGATAATTGGATTATTAGTATGTGGGGTTGTAAACTGCAACTACGTGTAGAGAATTTTACATGTGTATGCCTATCTCCTTTATATTTAAAGCTGAACTCCAGGCACAAATTTATTAAGTTAAAGTAGTACTAAATCCAAAAGCAAATATTTATTATATTGCAGCTTATCACCTCTTAGATGTGATGACTGCATTTGTTTTCTTTTTAAGGCTCTCTTTCTTATATTTTTAACTGGTAATCCAGACAGTAAGTCTGTAGTTTTTCAAAAGAACAAGCCCTCCAACAAATGTATTGGTTTACAAGGATGAGACAAACCAGTTATCATTGGCAAGGGTGCTTACAATGGCCAGCTTTTATTTGTTTGTATAAAACCTTTATCCTAAAAGGAAAAAAAAATGTTTGCTGTAGCTGCTGATAAAGAATTAGCAGGAGTTTGGCTTCAATGTGTTAGTGTATCTGAATCTGCCAGTATATTTAAAACTACAACCCCACCCCACCTAGACTGACAATGCTACTCGTGTGTAATTGGCCAGATCACCAGGTGAAATCAGAGGAGAAAAAAGATAACGGATACAGCCTCCATATCTAAAAACTGGTAAGCTTCAATATAGTGCATTTTTGGTTGTGGGTTTAATACTGGCTTTACATTTATTTATAACCCCAGAGGATATAGTTCTATAGTTACCACAGATCTGGTAGAAATATACAAAACACACCAAGATTCAAGTAAGAATTCACAAGCCTCTTGTATTTAGTCAATATTTGCCAATATCAGAGTTTGGCTTTCACAAGTTCAGCATTCTGCCTAATGCTGGGCATACACATTACAATCTGATGGTACAATCTCCTTTAGATTTACCAATATATAAATGCTTTGAAGGCTTACCTGAGTGGATATAAGTAATAAGGATTGTTTATGTATTCTTTTACACTGCATACAGAAGTTATTTGTTAAATAAAGGAGAATGAAAAAAGACCATGCAATCAGATTACAATGCAAGATTTAGATTTTTTATTTTGCTACCTGCACTTCATGTCCTGGAGGAGAATTTCTATCTTAGACTGTTGTCATTTGAACATTTGTACTTGTTGGATAATATACCCTCACCTCTTGCTCTGGTAACTATTCTAAAAGTTTGGATTTCCATGGTGGCAATGGTCAACAGGACAAATAAAGAGATGAATCTTCCAAGTGGGGACACAGGCAGCAATAACAGTTTTGCCTTTACATACACTTTAATAGTAGATATATTGTATAGTGTGGAGCCAAACTTAAACATTCAATTTATGTGCTATGTGGTATATCTAAAGCAGATTATGGCAAGATTTAGTTGGATTCTCCCAGGGGCTACTGTAAGATCTAAGTGGGAAGTGAAAGGTAAAATGCAATAGGAACAAGGAACACGGAGGAAAAATGGAAGTGCTCTAAGAGCATACTAAATAAAGGTATTGGGAACAAAATGAGCAAGTAGGACTTTATATACCCCTCCAAAGCACACACTAGCACAAACGTATATATAAAAATACAAAAAATATGTATTAGTTATTTGACAATAAATAAATGCTAAAACATACGACATATGAAAAATGAACTTGCATATTAATTCTGCCAAATATAGCCACCATGGAGTTACATGGTATATGATGGAGATATAGGATAGAGGTCTATGCATTTTGCAGGAGTACCGCTTCTTCAGAAGCACCTAACTCTTGAGAAACCATAGAGATTGTTTCTAAAGATAGAAGAGCATATCAGTATGATTCATAACTTTTTTCAACCGTACCAATTATGTATACAATGTCCAGGATTTGTTGAGCTAAACGGTTCTTGGCAGAAAGGTAAATTAATAGGTATGAAAATAATTCCGTTTTTAAGCGTTAAACTATAAAACTGGCAAAAACTGTTTGAGTTTTTAAATGAGCATTAACCACTTGCCAACCAGCCGCCATCATTTTACTTGGGGTTTGTGAACACGCGCGTGCCACCAGAGGTGCGTGAGCCTGCTGCACGTCAACGGAGCTGATGTGTGTGGCCGGTGACTGCGATGTCTGCTGGCCACCCACAATCGCTCCACAGAGAGCCAGAATGGGGATCTGTTAATGTAAACAAACAGATCCCCATTCTGACAGGGAAGTAGAGAGAGATCTGCTGTTCCTAATGATCAGGAACAGCATTCTCTCTCTACTCTCAGTCACTACACTCCCCCCCCCCACAGTTAGAAACACCTCCCTAGGAAACACTTAACCCCTTGATCGCCCCCTAGTGTTAATCCCTTCCCTGCCAGTGACATTTATACAGTAATCAGTGGCTATTTTTAGCTCTGATCACTGTATAAATGTCACTGGTCCCAAAAAAGTGTCAAAAGTGTCCGATCTGTCCTCCTTAATGCCGCAGTCCCGCTAAAAATCGCTGATCGCTGCCGTTACTAGTAAAAAATAAATAAATAATAAAAATGCCATAAATCTATTCCCTATTTTGTAGACGGTATAACTTTTGCGCGAATCAATTAATATACGCTTATTGTGATTTTTTTTACCAAAAACACGTAGGAGAATGCATATGAGCCTAAAATGAGGAAGAAATTTGTTGTTTTACATTTTTTTTTGGATATGCATTATAGCAAAAAGTAAAAAAAAAAAATGTTTTTTTTTTTTCAAAATTGTTGCTCTTTTTTTTGTTTATAGTGCAAAAAATAAAAACTACAGAGGTGATCAAATACCATAAAAAGAAAGCTCTATTTGTGGGAAAAAAGGACATAAATTTTGTTTGGGTACAGCATTGCATGACAGCGCAAGTGTCAGTTAGAGCGACGAAGTGCTGTATCGCAAAAAATGGCCTGGTCATTAAGGGGGAAATTCTTCCGGTCCTTAAGTGGTTAACATCTATCACATTATACAAATAAACACTGTCGGATTTGTTAGAGCGTATGTCGCTGCTATATACCGAATATGAAAGGGAGCTAAAAAAATAAAAATTTTATTTAAAATGGCACTAGTCAGAAAATATTTGTCAGTAGAAAAATAGAAATTTGCAACTGTCTGACACCTGTTGTTAAGCATTAGCTCACTTCAAAACTAAATTAAGATGTCTTTATTGAATTGACTGTCTAATAACTTTTATTTAGTTTCTCTTTATTTCACTATTCAATTTATAGAAGCATGCATCCATATACCACTGTCTTCTTTTGGTTTAACAATCAATTGTCCAATTTTCTTATTAGCAGTATCACATACTCTTCCTGGGTTCTCCTCATGTTCACATTGACTTTGACTTTCCTCTCCCTCCAGTCTAGTCCCTCCCTTTCTCATTCCCCGGGTTTTCTCTCACAACAAGCCACTATCATTATTCCCCTCATTCCCTCCCTGTTACTAAACCAGTGTCAGTTATGCCAGATGCCTCCTCCAATCCCCTGGGACTTTCCTTAATCTCTCTCCCTTCCCTCCCTCCCTTCATGTAATCAGTGCCAGTCATGCCAGGTTCCTCCTCTAATCCCCTGGGACTTTCCTTCAACCCCCTCTTCCCACCGCTCCTCTAGTCACACAATCAGTGCAGTCTTGCTAGACTCCTCCCCCAATTCCCAAGACTTTGACTTTCCTCTCCCTCCAGTCTAGTCCCTCCCTTTCTCATTCCCCAGGTTTTCTCTCACAACTAGCCACTATCATTATTCCCCTCATTCTCTCCCTGTTACTCAACCAGTGTCAGTTATGCCAGATGCCTCCTCCAATCCCCTGGGACTTTCCTTAATCTCTCTCCCTTCCCTCCCTCCCTTCACATAATCAGTGGCAGTCATGCCAGGTTCCTCCTCTAATCCCCTGGAACTTTCCTTCAACCCCTTCTTCCCACCGCTCCTCTAGTCACAGAATCAATGCAGTCTTGACAGACTCCTCCCCCAATTCCCAAGAGCTTTCCTTCCCCCCCTCCTGCCTCTTCTCTCTCAATCAATGCCAATCATGCCAGACTCCTCCTCCAACTTGCTGGGACCTTTGTTCTTCTCCCTCCTCTCTTTCTTCCCCCTCTCTCTTTCCTCCCCATGTCAATTAGTCAGTGCCAATCATGCCAGACTTCTCCTCTGTCCCCCTGGGACTTTTTTGCTTTCACTCCTCTCTCTCCTCCCCCGTCACTCAATAAATGCCAGACTCCTCCTCCAATTCCCCAGGACTTGTCTCCTCCTCTCCACCTCTCCTCCCCAGCACTTTATTTCTCCATTTAAGCCCTAATGCACAGTGTTGCTATCCTCCATTGCTGCTCTACAACTGCTGTCAAGTTGTTATTCCATGAGGAGAGTTTAATTCTGGTTCTAATATGCCTGTAGTTAATCATCTCAATGTGGTTACTTTTTGCTTACTTTACTTTATGACTGTCTTTTTCATCATAAATATGACACAAAATGTGGTTGTCATTTATTATCTAAATCAGATCTATGTCATTGCATCTCTTAATCCATCCAGGTTTTATGCTGTGTTGAGGTATGTTTCTCTGTATTCCCCATCCCACACCCTGTTTAATGATAACATGTCAAGACAGCTGTCACTATAAAAATCAATACATTTTACTGGTGTCACAACTTTTGTCATGAATATAGTCTTTGCAGCTGCTGTTCTCCTTTGTATGAAAATATGCAGACATGAATAAAGCTTCTTAATCAACCTCATGTAACCACTGATTCATGAGTTCAACCACTGGGACCACTTTTATAAAGCTTTTAGTATCTGCAGCTGCTGTTCTCCTGTATATGCATGCAGATATGCTAATTTGAATTGAGCTACCAACTAGTCTTATTTCCGCAGCTTAGTTTCGTAATATTTTTAGTACTTAAGCAGTCCATAGAATCTCGTTTCTCTTTCCTTCTACCACAGGTAAATGGAAAGGAAATCACTCATTTACAGTCAGTGTGATAGGGGAATGCCTCCCACAGTGCTATTGTATTCTACCAGCGGTGGGGGGGGAGTTCACAGGCAGCTTTCCCGGCCAGCAGAATACAATGATTACTACTAACAGCTATAGCCACTGGCAGTAATCGCATGCAGAGAAATCTGACAGGCAGGTTGTACCCAAGTCAATGAATGGATCAACTTGGGTACACTCAGTCTACACTACATTGATCAAAATTCACCTGCTGAACTGGCCAAATGTCCATCCATGTATGGCCAGCTTTACTGTATATTTTAACACTATTTTAGTAGCTAATTAGTCTTAGTTCAGCATCTTAGTTTCCTAATGAATTTGTTTCCTTTCAACAGCTTAGTTTTCAGTGCTTTGCAATTACTCTCAGATTGATATTTCAGTACTTTTTTGCACATTTCCTTTTATTGTATTGCACACCTTCTTTTCTTCTTTATTCACATGTATCCCTTTTTAATTCAATTGAGACAATTGTAGTTCATGTTAAATGTTGTTGTTATTGTGTGATATTAATGTGTGGTATATACTCATATGCATGCATACTTAGACATCATTATGACCATGTTTTATGTGCATTCTTGAAATTAAAAGGAGTAAGCAGCACAGATCTATGATTCAAATAATCTAACTTATAATAGTGATGCCTCCAATCAAAATCTAATAATGAATAACAATCACAATATGTGCAATAATAAATGAATCCAACATATCTCACATAGTGAATGTCATCATAATGAAAACTAAATTACATTCAAATGGCAAATCATTTTTAAAAGTGCAAAACTGCTGAAAAAAGTGCAAAGAAAATCTATTATACATACAGAAAAAAGTGCATATTGCAGACTTAATAAATATTGATAAAATCCAAAAATAAGTTTCTTTTGTTTATGCTTCTAGCCCTGATGAAGGGAGGTGGTGTCTTCTCTGAATCACGCTGGCTGTTTTCATATGACTTTTTTACCAAAAATTTAAATTCTCTTAAACATAAAATTAATCTGGTTTTGTTCTAGCACTTTTTTTCTGTATGTTTATCTTTTAATGTGTAAGGCTATTTGTCTTCAATATTGTATCTTAATGTGATGGTAATGTACCTGCTCATAATCAAAATAACTAGTAAAATAATAACTGGCAATTTAAGAAACAATGTAATTACCAGTATTTAATAATATAGGTAAATAAATAGTTAAATCACACATTACACAGGTTAAATACAGAATAAACAATTATCAGTGTTGACAGGGAGCTACATCGGCTAGGATAATGTTCTTTTTTTCCTTGACTTTAGAAGATATAAAACAGTGAAATGACAGTTTTTTGCTTTTATCATACTACAAAAAGACCAGATTACTATCCAAAGAATGAGACATCAGAGAAAAGACAGTTTTAGATGTGTTATATGACTACTGTCACCTGTTTCCTTCAGATTATGTAAAGCCAGAAAAAATGAATATCAAAAACAAACTAAGGATCATAAAATGTTTAATTTTATTATCATTTGAACTATATGGAAATGGCTAAAATGTAAATACAAACTAACTGCCAGAATTTACCAATTACTTTGTAATGAAATGTAATCATTGGGGCATTGTGTTTAGGATAATTAAATGAAAAAAAAAATTAAGACAATGACAAAGTTTCAGATATGTTGCGTATATCTTAGATTTAACCAGATTTTAAAATCTAAAAGTAACACTCTGTACAGTATATAACTAGAGTTGAGCGAACTTCTAGAAGTTCGGGTTCTGCTGGTTCGGCCGAACTTCGGGACAAAGTCCGGGTCCGAACAGAACCCGAACTTTGCCCCGGACCCCGAACCCCATTGAAATCAATGGGGACCCGAACTTTTAGGCACAAATATGGCTGTAAAAAAGTCCTGTAAAGTCCTAGAGGTCTGCAAAAGGAAGGAAATGGGGGTAAGGGTGGGACAAGTGCCCTACAAAGAAATGGGGACAGGGAAATAACTTTAAATATTAAAAAATATATAAAAACATAAAAAAATCAAAAATGGAGGTGGATGTGGACCATCTTCAACTGTGTGTGAAAAGTATTAATTAATGGTAGAAGACATATCACTGTTCTAAAATCATCTTCAAACTGTGTGAAAAAAGTATAAATTAGCCGGGAGAACCCATATCACTGTTCTACAATCATCTGGAAACTGTGTGTTAAACTTAAATTAAAACTGGGAGAACCCATATCACTGTTCTACAATCATCTGGAAACTGTGTGTTAAACTTAAACTAAAACCGGGAGAACCCATATCACTGTTCTACAATCATCTGGAAACTGTGTGTTAAACTTAAACTAAAACCGGGAAAACCCATCTCACTGTTCTACAATCATCTGGAAACTGTGTGTTAAACTTAAACTAAAACCGGGAGAACCCATATCACTGTTCTACAATCATCTGGAAACTGTGTGTTAAACTTAAACTAAAACCATGAGAACCCATATCACTGTTCTAAAATCATCTAAAAACTGTGTGTGAAACTATAGCAGAGCGAAGCCATATCCCTGTTCTTCTCTCTGCTATATTTTCACACACAGTTTTTAGATGATTTTAGAACAGGGATATGCCTTCGCTCTGCTATAGTTTCACACACAGTTTTTAGATGATTTTAGAACAGGGATATGGCTTTTCTCTGATATATTTTCACACACAGTTTTTAGATGATTTTAGAACAGGGATATGGCTTTGCTCTGCTATAGTTTCACACACAGTTTCCAGATGATTGTATAACAGTGATATGGGTTCTCCTGGTTTTAGTTTAAGTTTAACACACAGTTTCCAGATGATTGTAGAACAGTGATATGGGTTCTCCCGGCTAATTTATACTTTTTTCACACAGTTTGAAGATGATTTTAAAACAGTGATATGGCTTCTACCGTTAATTAATACTTTTCACACACAGTTTGAAGATGGTCCACATCCACCTCCATTTTTGATTTTTTTATGTTTTTATTTTTTAAAAAATATTTAAAGTGATTTCCCTGTCCCCATTTCTTTGTAGGGCACTTGTCCCACCCTTACCCCAATTTCCTTCCTTTTGCAGACCTCTAGGACTTTCCAGGACTTTTTTACAGCAATTTTCAGAACTTTTAGTAAAATTACCAGAACCCCGGACCAGAACCCGGACTTTTTTTGAAAAGTCCGGGTTCAGGTCTGGGTCCCGGACACCCAAAAGTTCGGTATGGACCTGAACTTTACAGTCCGGGTTCGCTCAACACTATATATAACGACTATTTGAATTATATAACAGAAATAACAGGCAGACACCCCTGTTACTTATGTTTACCTCTCACTGGGTTTGACTTACTAAAGGAGTAAGGTGTCTGTTTATCAAGGAGCGGTATTTTACCACTCCTGGCTTCTCAGGCATTCTCAGAGGAGATCACTCTCCTCTGAGTGCCGGTTTATGAAGCTTTGGAGATCGCTTCTCACAATGAGTATTGAAGCGATCTCCAAACTCTGTGAACTCATGAGGATGGCTCCTGTGACTGTAATCTCACGCGATACAGCGGGATTACAGTACTGGAAGTTAAAAATAGTAACGTTAAACATGAAGCAACACACATTACACACCTCATATTAATAAAAAAAAATAAAATGACACCCCCTACACAATATATACTAACCCAATTAATAAAAAACATGTTTTCTATCAATATTTAAAGATCATACATGTGACTATTAATGTGAATGGTGTATAGTATGTCATTCAGCTATACACCATTCATCTTAATGTAAAATACATTTATAATTATTAAGAAGTCATTTTACTAAAGTATACAAATAAAAATAGTTATTAATGTATTAAAATAAAAATATTTTTATAATTGGGAAACCCCTGTATAGCTGTAATAGAACAGTCCATAAATAGAACCATATTTTAGAGTTTAATAAAAATCTGTATATACATAATAATCAATCAAAAATTGTATAAAACATTACTTTAATAATAGCATTTTAATGCAAGTAGAATAATATATATATATATGTATTTTTATACTGTATATATATATATATATATATATATATATTTATATAAATAATCATTAAAAACAGCAACTGAAAAATATATATATATACATATATAAATTGTTAATCAGCCAATCACATGGCAGCAGCCTAATGCATCTTGACATGGTGAAGAGGACTTGCTGGAGTTCAAACCAAGTATCAGAATGGGGTGGAAAGGGTATTTAAGTAACTTTTAATGTGGCATGGTTGTTGGTGCCCGACAAGCTGGTCTGAGTATTTCAAAAACTGGTCTACTGGGGTGTTCACACACAACCATCTCTCGGGTTTACAGAGAATGGTCTTATAAAGAGAAAATATCCAGTGAGCGGCAGTTGTGTGGATGAAAATGCCTTGTCGGTATCAGAAGTCAGAGGAGAATGGGCAGATGGTTCAAGATGATAGAGAGTAGAGTTGAGCGAACACCTGGATGTTCGGGTTCGGCCGAACTTCGGGAAAAAGTCCGGGTTCGGTACCGAACTTGACCCGAACTTTACCCCGAACCCCGAATTCCATTGAAGTCGATGGGGACCCAAACTTTTCAGCACAAAAATGACTGTAAAAAAGTCCTGGAAAGTGATAGAGGGCTGCAAAATGATTTTAGAACAATAATCTGTCCCTTACAGCAACAGCAGGAACCTGACCCTATAGGAGTAGGCGATGATTTTAGAACAATAATCTGTCCCTTACAGCAACAGCAGGAACCTGACCCTATAGAATTAGAAGATGATTTTTTTTTGTTAACTGCATTTATTGATAATAAACAATAAAGAAAAACATATCCATTGCACAATTCACAGTATAAAAGGGAGAAGAAAGTGTCTTCCCATATATAGAAAGCAGTCATTCTTGACATGCATTATATCATTACAGATATTCGCATAATACAAGGCAGGTAAGCAACTGTATATATTTCGTAGTGACATTTTCCCATTCCTTCCACACACATCTTCACATACATTAAATGTTTGTTTCAGGTGCCTCCAACCACCTGTCCCAAATTTTGTTATATTTTTTTGGACAACCTCTATGTATATATATATGCATTATGCATTTTTTATAAGGGAGTGTAGCATTAACCTCTTTTATCCAATCAGTGACCCTAGGGGGAGGTGATCTCATCCACTTTTTTGCTCTTGTCTTCCTGGCTAGGAACACAGTCTCATGTAGGAAAGACTTGGTGAACTTATCTGTGTCTTCATCTGGGAATATACCCAGTAAACACCATTTTGGGTCTAGGTTAAGGGGAGACCCCATAGTGTCGTTCAAGAAAGCAACCACCTGCTTCCAGTAATCTTGAATTTGATAAGGTGATAGAATGTCCCGGTGTCCCTTCTACAAAAGGGGCAAAAGGCAGGTTTCTCTTGGCTAATTCTATGTAATCTCAGTGGCGTGAGGTAAGCCTGGTGCAATATATATAATTGGGTAAGTCTATCGGATAACTTGGGGGAGACTAACTTGCAAGTGTCAAGGGCCTCACTCCAGTCCCCATCTTCTATATCACCACAATAGTCCACCCATCTGGATTTAAGTTTATATGCTATTCGTGTAGATATGGGGGTGATTAACATGTTGTAAAAGATGGAGATCAATTTATGAGGATTTGAGCTTTTGATCATGTTCATTAGGGGATTAGGTTCTAGCACAGGGATCTGTTGGGGGGAATTGAGTCTGGATAGCATGCCTGATTTGAAGGAATCTGAAAAACATACGATTCTGGAGTGCAAACTCATTCTTTAAGGTGTCATACGTCTTGAGGGCTCCGGCTGAGAGGATATGGGATAGGTAAATTACACTCTGTCTACACCACACCTCCAAGTCAGGCAAGTCCATAAGTTCCGATAGGTTTTTATTATGCCATAGAGGGGTGAATTCGTTATATTGGGGTATTTCTAATTTATGGGAGGCAAGATCCCAAATCCTCCTGTAATGGTTCAGCACAACGTTGGCCCTTTCATCGCCATCGCCACTCCCTCTCCCAACCGCCAAGGCACATATTGGGTCCGCCGTACTATGAGCCCATTGTGGGCAGAGTAGGGCGATTGACCTTTTCCTATCTGTTTTGTCAAGGTGAAATATATTGGATAGCTGAGCCGCAACATAGTAAGCGCCAAAATCGGGTAGGGCCGTTCCTGCCAGTGTAGTCGGGTGTTTAAGGTGGTGCCATGCCAATTTGTGCCTACTTTTCCCCCATACGAATGGTTTAAGTAACGCATCTATAATTTTGAAGTACTTCAGTGGTATGTATACCGGGGAATGCCAGAGGACGTAAAGGATTTTGGGGAGGAGAATCATTTTTATTAAATTAATATGTCCCATTACTCCCAGGGGTAACCTAGCCCAGACTTGTGTTTTATGCTTAATTAATGTGATAAGGGGTTCTACATTGTTGATAATATATTCTATTGGGGAATTCGTGCCCAGTACATCCAGGTATTTGATAATAGTGACCTGCTGAAGTGGGAGTTGTGACTGAGCATGGGTCGGAGGCGTAGAGTCCAGAGGGAGCACTTGAGATTTCTCCCAGTTGATCCAGAGCCCAGAGAAGGATCCAAAATTTCGCAGGGCTTCAGCCAACGACAATCCTGGGTCAGCAATATAAAGTAAAGTGTCATCGGCGTACAAGCTGATTTTTTCTTACAGGTTTCCCATATACAACCCCCGTATACGCTCATTAGTCCTGATTGAGATGGCTAGCGGTTCGGAGGCTAGAGCGTACAGCAGTGGGGAGAGTGGGCACCCCTGTCGGGTGCCTCTAGTAAGTGGAAAGGTGTCTGAGGCCCATCCATTAGCCACCACTTTAGCTGTCGGAGTTTGGTATAACACACAAACCCATTTGAGAAACTTGGGACCAAACCCGCATTTGGTCAGGCATTTCCACAAATAACACCACTCCACCGAATCAAAGGCCTTGGCCGTGTCTAGTGTCACTACAACTCTTTCACCTATATTATTGTGTTGGGCTTGTATGTTCATAAAAAGTTTTCTGAGGTTGAAGGAAGTATTTCTGCCCGGAATAAAACCTGCCTGATCCACATGCACCAAGTCAGTGACAACTTGATTCAGGTGAAGTGCAAGTGTCTTGGCTAGGATTTTAATATCTACCTGTAGTAGTGAAATTGGCCTATATGACTCGGGTGCATGTGGGTCTTTGCCTGGCTTGGGAATTAGGACTATGGTGGCTTCACTCATCATCGGTGGTAGGGTGTCGTGTTCTAGCATATAGTTATATAGTGAGAGTAGTTTCGGGATGAGTACTTCACTATACTGTGAGTAAAACTCTATGGGTAGGCCATCAGAACCCAGGGTCTTGGATCAAGCAAAGCTGGAGATTGCCTTTGCTATCTCCTCTGTTGTCAAAGGGGCTTCTAACATCTGTAGTTGTGACTGGGATATTTGGGGGATGGGCAAGTCATCTAGGAATAGATCGATTTGCCCGGTGTCATGAGGAACTGTGGTGGTATATAGAGAGCAGAAATGGTTTCGGAACATCTGTGTTATTTCGGCTGGGTCTGTCACAATTGCTCCAGAAGGTGCATATAAAGAGATCACTATAGGAGGTCTATCTTCGTGATGTGCCAGAAATGCTAAAAGTCTGCCAGCCTTTTCCCCGTGTTCAAATGTCTGTTGTTTAGAAAAAAATACCTTCCTATTGGCCTTTTCATAATGCATTTGGTCCACTATCCTAGTGTGTAATTTTACAGGGGCTAGGTTGTCCTGGGTTGGATTTTGTTCAAATTGTCGTTCCAGTGTGGCAAGTTTGGCGAGTGCCTCATCCATATGTTCAGAAGTGTGTGTCTTAATTCTATTAATGTGGGACGTAAGGGTCGCTCGGGCGTGGAGCTTGAATGCCTCCCAGACATTTATAAAAGAGGAAGTGTGTTCATTTTCTGCAAAAAACTGAGTCCAGAGGGTCTCAATCCCATCTATCTCTGAGAGGAGCGAGAGCCAGAAGGGATTCAGATGCCACCCCCTTGGGGGGGTCAGAGTTTGTAGGTTTAGTCTGATCGAGTATGGGCTGTGGTCCGATAATAACCTTGGACAGAACTCCGCTTACCTCAATTGGGGCAGCAAGGTTTGGGAGATTAATATGAAAACTATGCGTGACATCGTATTGTGGGACGAGGAGAAACAAGAATATGCTTTAGTAGATGGGTGAAGGGCCTGCCAAGTTTCTAATAGGTGGACCTGTGAGACCAGTCTGGCAAACCTTGTCAGGCCACTAGGGGTGTGTGCCCGGCCTGGCTGTACCATCCTGTCGATGCCTGTATCTAGGACGGAGTTAATGTCACCCATCCAGATAGCCTGGATCATTGGGTGTTTGGCCATATATTCCAGACCTTCCATGATCACCCCAATAGAGAACGGTGGTGGAACATAAAAGGCTAGGATAATTAGCATTATCCCTTTTATTTTGGCCTTGAGAAATATATACCTGCCCTGGGGGTCAGTGGTGAGGTTGTGCAGTTCAAACTGTGCGGACTTTGCTATGAGTACAGATACCCCTCTAGCATGCGAGGAATGGGTCGAGAGGTACGCCCAACCAATCCATGGGTGCCTGAGGGCTAAATGTAAGTTACCATCTAGGTGAGTCTCTACCAGTACAATGACTTCTGCCCTCTGTCCTTTAACAAATGACATGACTGCCGTGCGCTTAATTTTGTCTCTGAGGCCTCTGACATTCCATGTCATAAACTTAGTAGGGGACACCGCCATTATTTGGTATTCGAGACTTGATTTTACAGATGTAATAGCAGGGCTCGCCACCAAAGGGGATCCACAACTCATGCAACATTAACCAGAGTATTACAAATGCATTCAGTAAGTGCTTAGTTATGCAAAAAGCTATATGAAGAGAGAAATAAAGAACAAAAAAAAGGGGAAGATATGTGCTAATACCTGCCATGCAAGAGATCCAGTTGATCTTACCAGTTGTAGTGCACTGTGCAATAATGTAAACATTTCCCATCCCCCGCCCTACCCGACACCAACCCCAACTAGTGCGGGTATGATCGCTATAAAGGTGGCATAGGGATGCACTCTCTCCAAAATTTGGGGAGACGCATTCCACCACCAGTCGGTCGGATCAGCAGACCAATATCTGCAGGCGACCATCACCCAAGGTGCAAGTTCTCCTTGAGAGTGCAGTGGGGGCGAACTTTCACTGCACGTGGGTGACACTTTGTAGAGCTGCCGTTGCTCTGTTATGAAAAAAGTCTGTGGGTATCCAGGTGCATCAGGATAGGCTCAAGGCAGTCGGAGACCCAGATCTGCTACAAACATTCACTAACAAATAGTTACCGTTCACTGCCAGAAAGAAGTGCAGGGTATATGAAATAAATGAGGAGAGTGTTGGTGAAACAGAGTAATATAAACAAAGGGTTAATGACCGATTCTTCCAAGAGATAGAATTAGTTTGTTCTGCTACATCCAGAGAAGTGTCAAACCGTCAAGAAGCAGGACAGTAAATCAAGAAGAGGTGTATGTGAGATGCATAGCTGTTCCTTCTGTGATACAGTACCTTGTGTCAAGGAAATTCCTCCGCAAAGGGAATAGTGATAAGGGTCAGCCTGCGATAGTCAGCAGACTGGCTATTCCATCCACAGTCTCACTCAATCCTGCCATCTCTCATTGAGGTTACGACCTTCTAGCCAGGAGATGGCGCCTTCCGGCTTTTCAAAGAAAAGGACTCAGTCTCCATCTTCGACGCAGAGTCTTGCCGGGAACAACATGGAGTATTTAACATTTTTGAGGCGCAACAGCCTTTTAGCTTCCGTAAATTGCTGTCTCCGCTTTTGTACTTCTGTAGAGAAATACGGAAATATAGCGATTTTAGCATTAGCCGGGTGATGTTGCCTTTGATGCGTGCCATACGAAGTGCTGCATTGCGGTCTTTATACTTCAAAAGTAGTGTTGAGCGAACCCGGACTGTAACGTTCGGGTCCGTACCGAACTTTTGGGTGTCCGTGGCACGGACCCGGACCCGGACATTTCAAAAATCGTTCGGGTTCGTGTGCACCTCATTTTATCGTCTTGGGGCCTGGCTTGGGCTTGCTAAAAACTTTACAGGCCCAGGCCCAGGCACGGTGCCTGTGGGTTTTCAAGCCATGCCTGGGCTTGCAATGTCAGGCCCAAGCGAGTTGTGATGAAAACTTCATATTTCTGGCGTTACGTCGTGAAGCATACCGTGCGTAGTTTCCGTTGTAGTGGGCCGATTACGATTTTAGCGATATAAAGGCATAAAGAGATGTCTTCATGTTTTCGCCTCTGTCGTTAAATGCCTTCGATTTTCCGACAACGCGGAGTTTTTACAATTTATGAGGTACAACAAGGGCCGTTCTGAGACGCAGCTTCTACCTCTGACTCAGGAAAAGAAACT
>BLSH010257550.1:52121-77346 GCA_018402905.1 Glandirana rugosa | reverse complement strand
CCAGTTGAATGGCCCCCAAGGTCTCCCGATCTGACCCCCTTAGACTTTTATCTTTGGGGTCATCTGAAGGCAATTGTCTATGCTGTGAAGATACGAAATGTGCAGCACCTGAAACTACGGATACTAGAAGCCTGTGCTAGCATTTCTCCTGTGGTGTTGCTATCAGTGTGTGAAGAGTGGGAGAAGAGGGTTGCATTGACAATCCAACACAATGGGCAGCACATTGAACACATTTTATAAGTGGTCAGAAAATTGTAAATAACTCATGAAAGAATAAAGTTACGTTAAAACCAAGCACACCATTGTTTTTCTTGTGAAATTCCCAATAAGTTTGATGTGTCACATGACCCTCTTCCTATTGAAAAAGCAAAAGTTGGATTCAAAATGGCCGACTTCAAAATGGCCGCCATGGTCACCACCCATCTTGAAAAGTTTCCCCCCTCACATATACTAATGTGCCACAAACAGGAAGTTAATATCACCATCCATTCCCATTTTATTAAGGTGTATCCATATAAATGGCCCACCCTGTACACATCAAAAGAAGCAGGCTAGGAATGTATAGTATATATCTATCTATATAGATATATATATAGATAGATATATAGACATATGTATATATATATATATATATATATATATATAGATAGATATGTATATATCTATATATAGATATATATCTATATAGACATATATATAAAATATATATATATATGTCTATCTATCTATCTATCTATCTATCTATCTATCTATCTATCTATATATATATATATATATATATATATGTATATATATATATATATACTATACATTCCTAGCCTGCTTCTTTTGATGTGTATATCGGTGGGGAAGATGTGCTTTGCACTGTTCTGGCGCTGGGAAGGTGAAAGAAGGAAAATACTTCCTTCTTCCTCCAGAATCCTCGGCCAGCTTCTCTCCCTAAGCTTGAGAATCTGGGAGTGAGAATTCTGCCACAGATCGCCAGTGAGGTGCTGAGATCACACCTTCTTAAACTGGTCGTTTCTGTGGCAGTCAGTGACAGATTCGCTGTCTGCTGCGATGATCAGAAGAGGACGTGTTTTCCACTGATTATCTCACTTTCCTCCGGATCGCGGCTGTTCTCAGTTTCATAAACGGACACCTAAATGAGGTTCACTGAGTAAATGTGTTTTTCAATTTTCAACATGAATGTTAGCCAATAATGTGAAGCTGTGTTTACTTTGAATATCATAAGGGATTGGTTGACTGAAGGGAACACTGCTTCACCTAAGCTCAGTTGGCATTCAGGGTCTTCTGAACCTGGGAAACTGTGATAATTCTGACTGGCAGAAAGGCTGTTGACTTTTTAACCTCCTCAAAGATATCATTTTTAAAGAAGCTTAGAATCCAGAGATTGCACAAGATTTAAAAAACTATGTAAGAAAGAAACCTTCTGATTCACAGACTTAAAACCTTGCTCCCTGATGTCCTTAAGTAGGCCAGTGAACCCTTGTAATCCTTATGAATATGCTTCTCTAATCCTATTATCATACTGTCTAGCTCATTTGTCCATCCCTTCATTTCACTGTCCTTTATTTCATTTCAGTGTACTTTATATGCTTTGGTTTACTTTTTCTTTCTGTTACCCAATCTTCTCAGTTTAGTTGGCTCATCCACCTATTCAAGGTGGATGAACCAATCCTCCAAGCTGCACTATTATATTCTGGTGGCAGCGCTCTTTCACTGTCAGAATATGTTGGTCTGTGCTGCAGCCAATCAGTCACAATTTTTCCAACAGTCATATTTTGAAACATCTATGGCCAGCTTTAATTGTCCTGACAAACTTCTAACTATCGTTTAGACAACATCACACATTCCTTATCCCATAACCCTTTTCAGTGCATAATCGATCATTTACATGTGAATAGAATAAAAAGCTGCTGCACACTGGATAGAGCACACAGTAATTCACACTTCATACATGTAAGTTATCCCCACATGCTTTTCACATTGCTCTCATCTGAACCCTTTATTATTATTGTTTTTATTACTACCATTAATTTCACAATATATTTTTGAGCATATACATTTTTCTTTCTTCTCTATTTTTATTCTCTCGTTTACTGTATGTATGCATGTATGGTTTTGTATATGTATGTACATTATCTCACAAAAGTGAGTACACCCCTCACATTTTTGTAAATATTTTATTATATGTGACATCATTGAAGAAATGACACTTTGCTTTACTTTTGCTGTAAAGTAATGAGTGTACAGCTTGTATAACAGTGTAAATTTGCTGTCCCCTCAAAATAACTCAACACACAGCCATTAATGTCTACACCCCTCCAGTGACAACCTGTGAAGCTCTGGTGAACTCCATGCCCAATGCCCAATTTGGACATTTTCACTTAGGGGTGTAATCACTTTTGTTGCCAGTGCTTTAGACATTAATGACTGTGTGTTGAGTTATACTTTTAGGGGACAGCCATGAGGTGCCATGCTGAACTTCCAGTGACCGGTATGAGAGAGTGAGAGCAATAACACCAAATTTAACACACCTGCTTCCCATTCACATCTGAGACCTTGTAACGCTAATTAGTCACTTGACACTGGGGAGGGGAAATGGCTAATTGGGCCCAATTTGGACATTTTAACTTAGGGGTGTACTCACTTTTGTTGCCAGTGGTTTATTCATTAATGGCGGTGTGTTATTTTGAAGGGACAGCAAATTTACACTGTTATACAAGCTGTACACTCACTACTTTACATTGCAGCAAAGTTTAATTTCTTCAATGTTGTCACATGAAAAGATATAATAAAATATTTACAAAAATGTGAGGGGTGTACTCACTTCTGTGAGATACTGTATGTATATGTAGATATACTGTAGATATGTATGTGTATGAGTGTGTGTGGAGGTATGTATATGTATGTGTATATGAATGTTTGAATATATGCATGTTTATATTCGTATGGGCGTGTCTGTAAATGGACTCCGTTTGCTCAGTGGGGATCACTCCGTGCAGAGACGGATCTGTCAGAGCTCCCGCTCTCCGCTATGGCAAATGGGATGACAATGGATCCGTCTGTCCGTTGTCATCCGATCTGATCGGCAGACGGATGGAAAAATGGGGTTTTCCTCCGTCACACCCCTGGTTTCTCCTGGCTGGACGATTTTCCTGTCCCCAGTTGATTTTCCACCCTAGTGAATACCCAGGATGTGTATCATGTGGGCCTAGAGTTCTTTGGCTAAAGGCATTTGATACCTCAATAGCTGTCATGTGAGTAGTTCACATTGTCTCTATTTGTTCCTCTTTATTCCACTTTGTATAATCATTGCTGTGTTTTTAAACTGAACACATTATTCCTTTACCATCTGGTATTTGTGCATTCATCCATTTCATGCCTCAATGAATGCTATGTATCCATGCTCTGACTAATATATTCTTATCTGCTGTATATCTATTTTTCATATATTTATTGCTGTATATTTATTGATATATTATATACTTATATAGATTACACAATGCATTCGCTACATATCCCCTGAAGGAACAAGATTCTAAAACATGTTGGAATTCTTGGCACCAATTGTGCTGGCATGAATTTTGCATTGGCTGATTTCCACTAGTTGTGTAATGTACAGTTATTGAGACCATGTTTTTATAATTTTTTGTACTCATTTTAATAATTTGTAATAAACCTTACCATTTTAATACTTTGTTACTTTAATATACTTGGGGAACCCATGCCTTAAAAGTCCTAGAGGTAATTCATTTTTTATTTGGATCAATTGTGGGGATGTGGCATTAGGTGTCTTCTTCCCCTGTCCCCAATCCACACCAATTGGGATGATACACCCATTCAGGTGCCTCCTTTTCACACATGTCTATTAATAAAAACATGTGTGGTGCAAGCTCTTCCTACTCATGTCAATATCAGTATCAGTGTCTTTTCATCCATGTACCAGTATGTTTACACAGCTCTCCTTCACCTCTCTGCAGCTCCACTCCTCTTTTCATTCTCATCTGGGACCCACCAGTACAGTTCAGTCCTCCCCTTGTCCATCACCTATGTCAACAACAGCACACTCCCCCATAGTTCCTATGCAATGAGTCTCCTCCCACCATCCAAATTTGATGTTTTTTCTTCTATTTAAATCCACATAATGGAATATCACTCTCCTTTGCTGTACTCATTTAAGCTGGTTATATACTAGTAGAATTTCAAACTCAAATTTATAAAAAAAAATTCATAAAGAAATGTGTACAAACATTCTCAGAACATTCAACTGTTGTTTAAAGGTAGTTCAAGATTTCACTTGCTTTTAGAATTTAATTTTGGAATGAATAGACTTTACCATACGACAGTCATACTTTACCAAACGGCAACCTGCTTATTCAGATTTTCTTGTCACTGTGGTTGAAAACAAACGTCGATTTGACCCACTAACAATTGGAAAAATGAATGCATGTTCTTAAAACAAAAAATGTTGAACAAAATTAAACTAGTTTATATTCAGCTTCACACTGACCTAACCTGCCCTTCTGAAACGTTTCCAAGCAGTGCAACACAGGTATGTGTCTCTTTGTGCTCTCCTTCATATGCTCTCTTATTTACTGGTATACATTAACATTAACCCCATCATTTTCACTGTGAGTTTGACATATCCTTTCCATACAGATCTGTTTGGTATCTGTTCATTCAGTCCATTTATTCACATTTTACTCATTATATAAAATCTTTCAAAAATGCTAAAAATATATTAATCTCTTTGGAACATATTTACAATGATTTTACTTACCATAACATATTTTGTGGTCTTAGGTTTGTTTATACAATAGTTTCAAAGAATACATTTGTATATAATGTTCTAGGTACAGTGATTCTCATAACATGGTCATTTAACATCACTTCCAAGTCTCATTTAATGTATGTGACAGTTATAATATCCTGTTCTGTTTTTACAGAGATATTGCCAACAATTGTATTTGTTGCACTCTTTGCTAAGGAAGTGTTGTAGTTGTTGGCATTTGTATGTAAGATATTATCTCTGAGTACAGTATTCAATGGTATCAAATATTGTATTTGAGTTTTATATTTATTGTTTTTTTACTTGCATATGTACTTCTATATTAAAGCCTTTTTTGTTAGCTTTATGGTCTATGCTATCCAGTTGTTTTGCAACCCTGATGAAGAAGGAGTCTATTTGGCCCTCAAAATGTGTTTGATATTTTTATGAACGCATTTTATAAATAAAACCTTTGGACTTGTGGACGTTTGTTTGGTGCTTTCATTTGACTATATGTAATAAATTGCCCATGTCCAGTCTGGCAAGCAAGGCTGTCTTTGACATGGGCAGCAGAGTAGAGAATAGGAAAAAAAATACTGACATAGGTTTGGGGTGCATTAACCACTTCAGCCCTGGAAGGATTTGTCCCCTTCCTGACCAGTCCATTTTTTGCGATACGGCACTGCGTCACTTTAACTGACAATTATGCGGTCGTGCGACACTGTACCCAAACAAAATTTGCGTCCTTTTTTCCCACAAATAGAGCTTTCTTTTGATGGTATTTGATTACCTCTGCATTTTTTATTTTTTGCGCTATAAACAAAAAAAATCAACAATTTTGAAAATTTATATATATTTTTTACTTTCTGTTATAATACATATCCAAAAAAATATACAAAAAAAATGAATTTATTCATCAGTTTAGGCCAATATGTTTTTTCTACATATTTTTGGAAAAGAAAAATCGCAATAGGCATATATTGATTGGTTTGCACAAAAGTTATCGTGTCTACAAAATACAGGATAGATTTATGGACTTCTATTTATTTTTTATATTTTTACTGGTAATGGTGGTGATCTGTGATTTTTAGTGGGATAGTGACATTGCGGCGGACAAATCTAACACCAAATGACACTCTTTGAGGACCAGTGACATTATTACAGTGCTATAAAAATGCATTGATCAATGTAAAAGTGACACTGGCAGGGTAGGGGTTAACACTAGGGGGCAATCAAGGGGTTAACTGTGTTCCCTCAGCGTGTTCTAACTATAGGGGTAATGGGCTGCCAGGTACATGATCACTGTTTCTGATGACTGGGAACAGTGGATCTCTGTCATGTCTCCTGTCAAAACGGGGATCCGCCACCGTGCAATCCCATATGCACGGACCAAAGTACAGGTATGTCGGTTCGCGCAGGAAAGCTGAGCTGCCACAGTATATCTGCATGAGCAGGTCAGCAAGTGGTTAAACTGAGCACAGGAGAAAGTGTGCTGGGGTGACAATGCTGAGCTTGAGAGTTGCCTAGGAATATCATTGTTGCTTCTAACCATAAGAAGATAAAACTGGCAGAATCAGACAGATATTTTATCACTAATTACTTTATCTAAGTGATAAGTGATTGTTTAAGGGCTCATTTACAATTGCTTCGACTTCAACACACATTAAAGTGCCTACCACTTCAACATTATTTTTTTCAGTGTTTTTGATGCTTCTGCGATGCTTTGGTGGTGTTTTTTTATGCTTTAATGAAGCTTGGCAGATGCCCTGTGTGTGTGTTGATATATCATACCTGCAATTTCTCCAAAACAAAAGTGAAGCTAAAGCTGAATAAAAGCCTCTCAAAATCTTCAAGTGCTTCAAGCAAGCCGTGTCATAGACGTCTATGGAGGCTTTGAAGATGCTTTGAAGCACCACTAAAGCAACATGGGGTATAATTTTTGAAGCAAGGCAAACACAGGAATTTTGACTGGCATTCAGAAAGCTTTAACCACTTGCCGACCGCGCACTGCCTTTTGACGGTGGCATTGTGGCGCTGTCTTGCGAATCGCCGTAAATAGGTGGAGATTCACGCATGCACAGCTAGGGGGCGAGAGTGTGCCGCTGGCGGCGCACTCTCATGCCCGGCGCACTCTGGAGGAGTGTGCCCGTGGCTCGGGCGGACCCCATGTCTGCCGGCGAGCTGCGATGAGCTGCCAGAGAGAAAGAATGGGGAACCGCAAATCTAAACACGGCGGTTCCCCATTCTGACAGGTGGCATATAAGAGATCTGCTGATCCCTGCCACTGGGATTAGTTAGATCTCTTATGCCCATAGCAGTCAGCCCCTTCACAGTTAGAACACGCTTAGGGAACACAGTTAACCCCTTCCCTGCCCCCTGCAGGTTAACCCCTTTACTGCCAATGACATTTATAGAGTAATCAGTAGATATTTACATTTCTGATTGCTGTATAAATGTCATTGGTCCCAAAAAAGTGTCAAAAATGTCCGACCTGTCCACCCCAATATCAAAGTCCCGATAAAAATCGCAGATCACCGCCATTAGCAGTAAAAAAAAAAGTAAAAATGCCATAAATTAATTCTCATGGATTGTAAACGCGGCAACTTTTGCGCAAATCAGTCAATAAACGCCGATTGCGATTTTTTTTTTTTACCAAAAATATGAGGAAGAATATAAAATGGCCAAAACCGATGAATAAATTAGTTTTTTTATATATTTTTTTGGATTTGTACTTTAGCAAAAAGTAAGAAATATTGTTTTTTAGCAAAATTGTCCCTTTTTTTGTTTATATCGGTGATCAGAAATGACGCAGAAGTGACCAAATACCACCAAAAGAAAACTCTATTTGTGGGAAAAAAAGGATGCAAATTTTGTTTGGGTACAACGTTGCACGACCGCGCAATTCTCAGACGCAGAGAGACGCAGTGCTGAATCGCAACAAGTGCTCTGGTCCTAACGTGGGAAATCCTTCCGGGGTTGAAGTGGTTAAAAAAGCATGTCCGAAGCCATGTCTTAAAGCTAGTGTAAACAAGCCCTAAAGGTATTTACTAAGTGATAGGGAACATTAACTAGAACCTAAGCTTTCAGACTGTTGAAGAGCTACTATTTCCAACGTTGTGTATTTTTCTTTATATGATTAAATGCACAACCTAAAACAATTACTAAACTACAATTCAATGTATTCACTATTCCAACCACAATAATGTTTATTGTGTTTATTACATGTGTGTCTAGTTTCTCTGTTGCATTTATCTCATGAAATTGATACTGCCCTTTCACAAAATTTACAAGTTGATAAAAATATGATGAGAAAATGCACAGTGAAAAACACATTTCAAATCCAACAGTATATTGAGAGATATTAGCAATAGAGATGGACACCTGGATGTTCGTATTCGTCGGGTTCGGCCAAACTTTGCGAAAAAGTTTGGGTTTGGTACTGTACTTGACCCGAACTTGACCCCGAACCCCATTGAAGTCAATGGTGACCAGGACTTTTGGGCACAAAAATGGCTGTAAAAAAAGTCCTGGAAAGGGCTAGAGGGCTGCAAAAGGAAGCAAAATGGTGGTAAAAGTAGGACAAGTGCCCTGCAAACAAATGTGGATAGGGAAATAACTTAAAATCACATTTAAAAAAATGGAGGAGGAGGTGGATGTGGAGTAGGAGGTTGAGTAGGCCGTGACCGCAGCGGTGTAGGTGGAAGTGGCGGTGGAGGAGGAGGAGGAGGAGGCAGCCAACACTGTTTTTGTTTGTTTTTTTTTTTTTTTTAATTGGGTAGCCCCCAAAATATTGAAACATATTAAAAAAAACAAGTATGCCAATGGCTGTGTGAGGCCGGTATAAATGTCTATTCTGCACAAGGTACAGACAAGTCTTGTGGGATCCATGCCTGGTTCATTTTAATAAACGTTAGCTTGTCCACGTTGGCAGTGCACAGGCGGCTGCGCTTGTCTGTGATAATGCCCCCTGCCATGCTAAACACACATTCAGACAATACACTGGCTGCAGGGCAGGCCAGCACCTCCGAGGCATAAGTCCAATTTGGAGACCCAGAGGTTGAATGGGGCAGACCCATCAGTCAGTACGTGTAGGCGTGTGCACACATACTGTTCCACCATGTTGCTGAAATGCTGCCACCTGCTAAGACGTTGCCTATCAGCTGGTGGTGCTGTTTGTTGTGGCGTGCTGCTGACAAAGCTTTTCCACATTTCGGCCATGCTAACCCTACCTTCTGAGGTTCTGGCGGTGCCAAAGCTGCATTGGTGACCTCTTCCGCCTCCTCCGCCTTCGCCTTGTGGTTCCACTGAGCCCCCTGTGTCGTTTGGAAATGCCCTCAGCAGCGCATCTACCAGAGTGCGCTTGTAGTCGTGCATCTTCCAATCATCGTCCAGTGGGGGAAATAAGGACGGCACATTGTCCTTGTAATGGGGATCCAGCAGGGTGGCCACCCAGTAATCCGCACAAGTTAAAATGTGGGCAACTCGGTTGTTGTTGAGCAGGCACTGCAGCATGTAGTTGCTCATGTGTGCCAGGCTGCCCAGAGGCAAAGACAAGCTGTCCTCTGTGGGAGGTGTATCATCTGTGTCTTCCGTATCCCCCCAGCCACGCTCCAGTGATGCCCACGAGCTGCGTTGGGTGCCACCCCGCTGTGAACACAGTTCCTCCTCCTCATCATCATCATCCTCTTCCTCCTCATCCTCCAGAACTGTGCCCTGGCTTGAAATTTTTTTACCTGGCCTATGCTGGTGCAGGAACCCACCCTCTGAGCCACTTGTGAATGACTGGCCTGATAACCGTGGAAATGACCCCTCTTCCTCCTCCTCTTCCTCCTGTGCAACATAATCTTCCATCATCGCCCGAAGTGTTTTTTCAAGGAGATACAGAAGTGAGATAGTAACGCTGAGAACAGTGTCATTGGCACTGGCCATGTTGGTGGAGTACTCGAAACACTGCAATATGGTACACAGGTCTCGCACGGAGGCCCACTCGTTGGTGGTGAAGTGGTGCTGTTCTGCAGAGTGACTGACCCGTGCATGCTGCAGCTGAAACTCCACTATTGCCTGCTGCTGCTCGCACAGTCTCTCCAGCATGTGCAAGGTGGTGTTCCACCTTGTGGGCACGCCGCATAGGAGGTGGTGAGCGGGAAGGCCGAAGTTCCACTGCAGCGCAGATAGGCGAGCAGCAGCAGGGTGAAAAAGCCAAAAGTGCGCACAGACGGCCCGCACTTTCTGCAGCAGCTCTGACATACCCGGGTAGTTTTTTAGAAATTTTTGCACCACCAAATTCAGCACATGCGCCAGGCAAGGGATGTGCGTCAAACCGGCTAGGCCCAGAGCTGCTATGAGATTTCGCCTATTATCGCACACCACCAGGCCGGGCTTGAGGCTCAGTGGCAACAACCACTTATCGGTCTGTTTTTCAATGCCCATCCACAGCTGCTGAGCAGTGTGGGGTTTATCCCCCAAACATATCAGTTTAAAAAGCAGACTGCTGTTGTTTACCCCTGGATGTGCTGAAGTTTGTGGTGAAGGTGCTACGCTGAGTGAATGAGGAGGTGGTAGAGGAGGAGGAGGAAGCTTAGTAGGAGGAGGAGGCAACAGGAGGCAAAGAGAAATGCCCTGCAATCCTCGGTGACGGAAGGACATGCGCCAAACGGCTAGCCTCAGGCCCACCCGCCACTACATTTGCTCAATGTGCAGTGTTTACTGGTCCACGTATCAGTGGTTATGTGGACCTTGCCACGGATGGCGTTACGCAGTGCACACTTGATCTCGTCCATGGCTTGTTTTTGCAGGGAAGGGATGGCTCGCCTGGAAAAGTAGTGGCGGCTGGGAACCATGTACTGTGGGACAGCCACCGCCATCAGGTTTTTGAAACTGTCGTGTCGACCAGACGGAATGACAGCATTTCAAAGTCCAGGAATTTTGAAATGCTGGCATTCAGGGCCAGGGATCGCGGGTGGATAGGGGGGTACTTCCTATTTCTCTCCAGTGTTTGGGAGATGGAAAGCTTTAAGCTTCCATGGGACCATGTGGAAATGCTTGGGGATGGTGGCGGACATGGTGGCATTGCTGTCACATGGTCTGTTTGCTGGGTGGCAGGTGACACTGGCACTGTAGAGGTGGAGGAAGAGGCCGAGGCAGCAGCAGAAGAGGAAGCAGGAGGAGGCCGAGACTTTTCTTGGATTTTGAGGTGCTTATTCCACTGCAGCTCATGCTTTGCATGTAGATGCCTGGTCACCCAGGTTGTGTTCAGGTTTAGAACATTTATGCCTTGCTTCAGGCTCTCATTGCACAGCGTGCAAACCACTTGTGTCTTGTCGTCAGCACATTGTCTGAAGAACTGCCAAGCCAGGGAACGAATTTGAGCTGCCTTTGGTGTGCTAGGTCCCTGGGTGCGGTGGGTAGTACTGTCTAGGGGACGGTCGCTCCGCTTTTGCAACCTGCTTCCTCTTTTGCTGTGCTGGTGCCTCTGTGCGACCACCACCTCTTCCTCCAAACTGCACACGTCACTTGCATGACCTTCATTCCATGTGGGGTCTAGGACCTCATCATCCTCCTCCACATCATCTTCCACCCACCCTTCACCACTGCCCTCCTTGTCAGTCTGCACTGTAGAAAGTCGCAGCAGTTGGCACCTGTGTTTCGTCATCATCAGAGACGTGCTGCGCTGGTGTTTCCATGTCCTCATCCTGCAACAAAAGTGGTTGGGCATCAGTGCACTGAATGTCTTCCACTTCTGGGGCAGGGCTATGTGGATGGCCCACGGAAAGCACACCAGTAGAGTCATCAAAAAGCATAAGAGACTGCTGCATGAGTTGGGGTTCAGACTGCTTGGCTGATTTACAAGGGGCTGAGGTGAAAGACAGATGGCCATGGGGTTCAGGTGCCAACTCTGAGCTTTCATCAAGTGACCGGGTAGGAGACAATGTGAAGGAACTGGAGGCATTGTCAGCCACCCAATCTACTATCGCCTGTACTTGTTCTGGCCTCACCATTCATTGAGCGCCATTCGGGCCTACCATATAATGTTGAAGGTTCTGTCGGCTACCTGAGGAAGGTGTTTCACTTGTGCGTGTAGCTGGCACAGATTGACCACATCCTCTCCTTGCAACAGGAGCTTCACCAACACCAGCAGCATAACGACCATGACCACGTCCCTTATTTGATGCTCTCCTCATTTTGGACGCAAATGTACTATGTAGCACTATTTATTAATACAAAAAAAAGAAGAAGAAATTATTATTCTTTTTTTTTGGAAACAGTAATGTAGACGCACTTTTTATTTTTGTGCAAGAAATGCACCGCTCACACCAGCAGCAGGAACCTCTCCCTGTAGCACTATGAGATGATTTTAGAACAATAATCTGTCCCTCACAGGAGCAGCAAGAACCTCTCCCTCTAGCACTGTGATGATATGGTTTTAGAATAATAATCTGTCCCTCATAGGAGCAGCAGGAACGTCTCCCTCTAGCACTATGACGAGATGGTTTTAGAACAACAATCTGTCCCTCACAGGAGCAGCAGGAACCTCTCCCTCTAGCAGTATGATGAGATTGTTTTAGAACAATAATCTGTCCCTCACAGGAGCAACAGGAATCTCTCCCTCTAGCAGTATGATGAGATGTTTTTAGAACAATAATCTGTCCCTCAAAGGAACAGCAGGAACCTCTCCCTCTAGCAGTATGATGAGATGGTTTTAGGACAATAATCTGTCCCTCACAGGAGCAGCAGGAACTTCTCCTTCTAGCATATGATGAGATGGTTTTAGAACAATAATCTGTCCCTCACATGAGCAGCAGGAACCTCTTTCTCTAGCAGTATGATGAGATGGTTTTAGAACAATAATCTGTCCTTCACAGGAGCAGCAAGAACCTCTCCCTCTAGCACTATGAGATGATTTTAGAACAATAATCTGTCCCTCACAGATGCAGCAGGAACCTCTCCCTCTAGCAGTAAGATGAGATGGTTTTAGAACAATAATCTGTCCCTCACATGAGCAGCAGGAATCTCTCCCTCTAGCACTATGATGAGATGGTTTTAGCACAATAATCTGTCCCTCACAGGAGCAGCAGGAACCTCTGCCTCTAGCAGTATGAGATGATTTTAGAACAATAATCTGTCCCTCCCAGGAGCAGCAGGAACCTCTCCCTGTAGCACTATGATGAGATAATTTTAGTACAATAATATGTCCCTCACAGGAGCAGCAGGAACCTCTCTCTATAGCACCATGATATGATTTTAGAACAATAATCTGTCACTCACAGGAGAAGCAGGAACCTCTACTTGTAGCACTATGATGAGATGGTTTTAGAACAATAATCTGTCCCTCATAGGAGCAGCAGGAACCTCTCCCTCTAGCAGTATGAGATGATTTTAGTAGAATAATCTTTCCCTCACAGGAGCAGCAGGAATCTCTCCCTGTAGCACTATGATGAGATGGCTTTAGAAGAATAATCTGTCCCTCACAGGAGCAGCAGGAACCTCTCCCTCTAGCAGTATGAGATGATTTTATAAGAATAATCTGTCCCTCACAGGAGCAGCAGGAACCTCTCCCTATATCACTATGAGATGATTTTAGAAGAATAATCTGTCCCTCACAGGAGCTGCAGGAACCTCCCCTATAGCACTATGATGAGATGATTTTAGAACAATAATCTGTCCCTCATAGGAGCAGCAGGAACCTCTCCCTGTAGCACTATGAGATGGTTTTAGAAGAATAATCTGTCCCTCACAGAAGCAGCAGGAACCTCTCCCTCTAGCAGTATGAGATGATTTTAGAAGAATAATCTGTCCCTCACAGGAGCAGCAGGAACCTCTCCCTGTAGCATTATGATGAGATGGTTTTAGTAGAATAATCTGTCCCTCACAGGAGCAGCAGGAATTTCTACCAATAGCACTATGAATTGATTTTAGAACAATAATCTGTCCCTCACAGGAGCAGCAGGAACCTCTCCCTGTAGCACTATGATGAGATAATTTTAGTACAATAATCTGTCCCTCACAGGAGCAGCAGGAACCTCTCCCTCTAGCAGTATGAGATGATTTTAGAAGAATAATCTGTCCCTCACAGGAGCAGCAGGAACCTCTCCCTATAGCACTATGATGAGATGGTTTTAGTAGAATAATCTGTCCCTCACAGGAGCTGCAGGAACCTCTCCCTATAGCACTATGATGAGATGATTTTAGAACAATAATCTGTCCCTCACAGGAGCAGCAGGAACCTCTCCCTGTAGCACTATGAGATGATTTTAGAAGAATAATCTGTCACTCACAGAAGCAGCAGGAACCTCTCCCTCTAGCAGTATGAGATGATTTTAGAAGAATAATCTGTCCCTCACAGGAGCAGCAGGAACCTCTCCCTGTAGCATTATGATGAGATGGTTTTAGTAGAATAATCTGTCCCTCACAGGAGCAGCAGGAATTTCTCCCAATAGCACTATGAATTGATTTTAGAACAATAATCTGTCCCTCCCAGGAGCAGCAGGAACCTCTCCCTGTAGCACTATGATGAGATAATTTTAGTACAATAATCTGTCCCTCACAGGAGCAGCAGGAACCTCTCTCTATAGCACCATGATATGATTTTAGAACAATAATCTGTCCATCACAGGAGAAGCAGGAACCTCTACTTGTAGCACTATGATGAGATGGTTTTAGAACAATAATCTGTCCCTCATAGGAGCAGCAGGAACCTCTCCCTGTAGCACTATGAGATGATTTTAGAAGAATAATCTGTCCCTCACAGAAGCAGCAGGAACCTTTCCCTCTAGCAGCATGAGATGATTTTAGAAGAATAATCTGTCCCTCACAGGAGAAGCAGGAACCTCTCCTTGTAGCATTATGATGAGATGGTTTTAGTAGAATAATCTGTCCCTCACAGGAGCAGCAGGAACCTCTCCCTGTAGCACTATGATGAGATGATTTTAGAAGAATAATCTGTCCCTCACAGCAGCAGCAGGAACCTCTACCTCTAGCAGTATGAAATGACTTTAGAAGAATAATCTGTCCCTCACAGGAGCAACAGGAACCTCTCCCTATAGCACTATGAGATGATTTTAGAACAATAATCTGTCCCTCACAGGAGCAGCAGGAACCTCTCCCTATAGCACTATGATGAGATGATTTTAGAACAATAATCTGTCCCTCACAGGAGCAGCAGGAACCTCTCCCAATAGCACTATGAATTGATTTTAGAAGAATAATCTGTCCCTCACAGGAGCAGCAGGAACCTCTCCCTCTAGCACTATGATGAGATGATTTTAGAACAATAATCTGTCCCTCACAGCATCAGCAGGAACCTCTCCCTCTAGCAGTATGAGATGATTTTAGAAGAATAATCTGTCCCTCACAGGAACACCAGGAGCCTTCCCTATAGCACTATGAGATGATTTTAGAACAATAATCTGTCCCTCACAGGAGCACCAAGAACCTCTCCCTATAGCACTATGATGAGATGATTTTAGAACAATAATCTGTTCCTCACAGGAGCAGCAGGAACCTCTCCCTGTAGCACTATGAGATGATTTTAGAACAATAATCTGTCCCTCACAGAAGTAGCAGGAACCTCTCCCTCTAGCAGTATGAGATGATTTTAGAAGAATAATCTGTCTCTCACAGGAGCAGCAGGAACCTCTCCCTGTAGCATTATGATGAGATGGTTTTAGAAGAATAATCTGTCCCTCACAGGAGCAACAGGAACCTCTCCCTGTATCACTATGAAGTGATGATTTTAGAACAATAATCTGTCCCTCACAGCAGCAGCAGGAACCTCTCCCTCTAGCAGTATGAGATGATTTTAGAACAATAATCTGTCCCTCACAGCAGCAGCAGGAACCTCTCCCTATAGTACTATGAGATGATTTTAGAACAATAATCTGTCCCTCACAGGAGCAGCATGAACCTCTCCCTATAGCACTATGATGAGATGATTTTAGAACAATAATCTGCCCCTCACAGGAGCAGCAGGAACCTCTCCCTATAGCACTATGAGATGATTTTAGAAGAATAATATGTCCCTCACAGCAGCAGCAATAACCTCTCCCTCTATCAGTATGAGATGATTTTAGGATAATAATTTGTCCCTCACATGAGCAGCAGGAACCTCTCCCTATAGCACTATGAGAGGATTTTAGAACAATAAAATGTCCCTTACAGGAGCAGCAGGAACCTCTCCCTATAGCACTATGATGAGATGATTTTAGAAGAATAATCTGTCCCTCACGGGAGCAGCAGGAACCTCTCCCTATAGCACTATGAGATGATTTTAGAACAATTATCGGTCCCTCACAGGAGCAGCAGCAACCTCTCTCTATAGCACTTTGATGAGATGATTTTAGAACAATAATCTGTCCCTCACAGGAGCAGCAGCAACCTCTCCCTATAGCACTATGAGATGATTTTAGAAGAATAATCTGTCCCTCACAGGAGCAGCAGGAACCTCTCCCTATAGCACTATGATGAGATGATTTTAGAACAATAATCTGTCCCTCACAGGAGCAGCAGGAACCTCTCCCAATAGCATTATGAATTGATTTTAGAAGAATAATCTGTCCCTCACAGGAGCAGCAGGAACCTCTCCCTGTAGCACTATGATGAGATGATTTTAGAACAATAATCTGTCCCTCACAGCAGGAATCTCTCCCTCTAGCAGTATGAGATGATTTTAGAAGAATAATCTGTCCCTCACGGGAGCACCAGGAACCTCTCCTTATAGCACTATGAATTGATTTTAGAAGAATAATCTGTCCCTCACAAGAGCAGCAGGAACCTCTCCCTATAGCACTATGATGAGATGATTTTAGAAGAATAATCTGTCCCTCACAGCAGCAGCAATAACCTCTCCCTCTATCAGTATGAGATGATTTTAGGACAATAATCTATCTCTCACATGAGCAGCAGGAACCTCTCCCTATAGCACTATGAGAGGATTTTAGAACAATAATATCTCCCTTACAGGAGCAGCAGGAACCTCTCCCTATAGCACTATGATGAGATGATTTTAGAAGAATAATCTGTCCCTCACAGGAGCAGCAGGAACCTCTCCCTATAGCACTATGAGATGATTATAGAACAATAATCTGTCCCTCACGGGAGCAGCAGGAACCTCTCCCTATAGCATTATGAGATGATTTTAGAACAATAATCTGTCCTTCACAGCATTAGTAAACTGTACCTAGTGCAGTATCAGATGGTTTTAGATCGCTAATCTTTCGCCTCACAGCACCGCCAGGAACCTGTCTGTACTGCAGGATGATATGATATTAGATCGATAATCTATCCCTCACAGCACTAGTAAACTGTATCTAGTCCAGTATCAGATGGTTTTAGAACGCTAATCTTTTCCCTCACAGCACCGCCAGGAACCTGTCTGTAATGCAGGATGAGATAATATTATATTGGTAATCTATCCCTCACAGCACTAGAAAACTGTACCTAGTCCAGTATCAGATGGTTTTACAACGCTAAGCTTTTCCCTCACAGCACCGCCAGGAACCTGTCTGTAATGCTGGATGAGATCATATTAGACCGGTAATCTATCCCACACAGCACTAGTAAACTGTACCTAGTCCAGTATCAGATGGTTTTAGAACACTAATTTTCCCCTCACAGCACCGCCAGGAACCTGTCTGTAATGCAGGATGAGATGATGTTAGATTGGTAATCTATCCCTCACAGCACTAGTAAACTGTACCTAGTCCAGTATCAGATGGTTTTAGAACGCTAAGCTTTCCCCTCACAGCACCACCAGGAACCTGTCTGTAATGCAGGATGAGATCATATTAGATCAGTAATCTATCCCTCACAGCACTGGTAAACTGTACCTAGTCCAATATCAGATGGTTTTAGAATGCTAATCTTTCCCCTCACAGCACCGCCAGGAATCTGTCTGTAATGCAGGATGAGATCATATTAGATCGGTAATCTATCCCTCACAGCGCGGGCAGCATGCTCTCCGTACACTAGCCTGAGACGATGTGACACGCGGCATACGTGACTCCAGCTCATATAGAGGCTGGGTCACATGATGCACTGGCCAATCACAGCCATGCCAATAGTAGGCATGGCTGTGATGGCTTCTAAGGGCAAACGAGTGAAACACTTGTTGATTGGCTGCCCTGCAGCTATTCAACAGGCCCAAAAATAGTCTGGGTCACATGATGCACTGGCCAATCACAGCCATGGCATTAGTAGGCATGGCTGTGATGGCTTCTAAGGGCAAACAAGTAAAACGCTTGTTGATTGGCTGCCCTGCAGCTATAGAAAAGGCGCAAAAAATACCCGAATACCGAACCCAGACTTTTTTTAAATGTCCGGGTTCGGGTTCAGGGCTCGGACACCCCAAAGTCTGGTACGAACCCGAACTTTACAGTCCGGGTTCGTTCAACTCTAATTAGCAATTGTATTTATATGCAAATCTAGACTTTTCTTGAGAAGTCCCTGGTGTAATCTATCCCATTTTCTGAGCCTCCTTATTGTTCAGTAAGGTTGCCCTGACCTTATTTTAACAATTTTCTAGCTTTATAAGTTACTATATATTATTGGCTATCTAGAATAGTTGTAGCAATGATATATCGGGCATATCCTTGAAAGTCAAAGGTTTATGGTGACCATTAATTTCAAAGGGTGCCCCATATAGTTAAAACAGAAGTATCTAAATATATTCTCCAAAGGTGAAAGTATTATTTGAATGTAAGTGCTACAAAACTGTGGAATCATTTTTATAAGAACTGGTTTAAGCTGACATGAAACATAGTATAAAAAAAATCTACAGGGTGGGCCATTTATATGGATACAACTTAATAAAATGGGAATGGTTGGTGATATTAACTTCCTGTTTGTGGCACATTAGTATATGTGAGGGGGAAACTTTTCAAGATGGGTTGTGAGCATGGCGGCCATTTTGAAGTTGGCCATTTTGAATCCAACTTTTGTTTTTTCAATAGGAAGAGGGTCATGTGACACATCAAACTTATTGGGAATTTCATAAGAAAAACAATGGTGTGCTTGGTTTTAAAGTATCTTTATTCTTTCATGAGTTATTTACAAGTTTCTGACCACTTATAAAATGTGTTCAATGTGCTGCCCATTGTGTTGGATTGTCAATGCAACCCTCTTCTCCCACTCTTCACACACTGATGGCAACACCGCAGGAGAAATGCTAGCACGGGCTTACAGTATCTGTAGTTTCAGGTGCTGCACATCTCGGATCTTCACAGCATATGGTTTTTTTATGCTTTTTATGGCCAGTAAAAACCAATACCAGGTGAGCTGCTCCTTCCAGGAGGTTCCAGCAAGATGGTGCACCACCACATTATGGGTGTCAGGTCCGAGCATTCCTAGATGAACAGTTTCCTGGAAAGTGGATTGGTCGTCGTGGGCCAGTTGAATGGCCCCCAAGGTCTCCCGATCTGACCCCCTTAGACTTTTATCTTTGGGGTCATCTGAAGGTCATTGTCTATGCTGTGAAGATACGAGATGTGCAGCACCTGAAACTACGGATAACTACTAGAAAAATAGTTTTTTCTATATATGCCCCATGGGTAGGCCTGATTGCTTTGCACTGGGACTTATTACCATTGTGCACTTTACCCAGATTGTTATGTCAAATATATATATATTTAACGTATACATTTGACATCACATTACTGTATTACCATCCTCTTTCGCATATAATTATCTATATATATATATATATATATATATATATATATATATATATATATATATATATATATATAGTCTGTCTAAATGGGCCAACAGTTAGAGATGAATTAATTATTTATGTCCTGGATTTTAAATATTTTTGAAAAAAAAAAGTGAATTTATGGACAGTTAACTGTCTTGAGATGGTAATACTTAGTCAAAATGAGGAGTATATTAAAATTATAACTAAAAATGTCTCAAGTGAAGAAATCCTTAAATCAATTTAATTTATTATAGTATGTCCACCGGCTGATGCCGCATCTAATTTATAAGCTTTCCGAACCAAATGATTAGTTCATTTAAAAATAAATTGATAACGTCAATTTTATTTAACTGGCAATTAAATTAATTAATTTTATTTAAACCAAGGTACCATTTTAATATGTTGACTTGGGTAAGCGTCTGTACACAAGTAAATGAAAAAGTAAAAAAATCAAGTAGAATTCAAATTTAATCAGAAAAAGTTTGTTAAATTTACCAATAAAATTCTATTTTAACTTAAGGGATCCGAAACTAACAGTGTAAATAAGTTATTGTTCTCAGGTTGATACTTAATTGATGCCTACAGTAAGTAGTGATAGGCTGAATGTACCTTGATTCAGTCCCAGCAAGTGAACTCTACTGAAGCTTGAACGCTGAATTAGGACCCAATCTAAGTAATTTTTTTATTCAATTCAATTTGGCAGGATTTCTATAATGCTTAAAGTGAAACATTAAAATGCTTTTTCTTTAAATAACATTCCCTTGCGATGATAGCCTCAACATGCCTGTAACTAGCGCATCTGTATGAGGTATACAACCTACTCCAGGAAAACATACATTTAAAAAAAAATGTTATAGTTGTAATCCTCAGACATGAAATCTGAACAAAGCACATATTACTATAGTGTTTACATACCTCTCTCCAGAGCACAAAGTGTTTTTCTCTCTGCTGTCTGGTTTCTCTGTTATCTGCATGAGTCATTTCTGAAACATTTTCCTGACACCAAGAGGTAAAAAGATGACAGGGGAGGGAGGGATCTCCAGCTGATTGGCAGCCTTAGCTCTGTTGCTGTATGTAGGGGGGTGTGCCCCTTGCCTCCAATCAGCTTTCAGAGGTCCTGTAGCGGGTGTAACTGCAGATCCCTGTCCCCTGCTTTGTGAGTCTTTGAAAAATCCTTTTGATCTCTGAGTTTTACAAGGATGTGGAGGAATAATAGCTGCAAATAAACAGGTGCAACATGTGTAGGAGGATTTGTTTAATCTCTATCACCTGTGGCCAATTACTTTACTAGGTATAGGTAAGGGTTTACAACCATTTTAAATTACCAGTAGTGCCCAGCTCCCAGGTGCTTGTTCTGGTTGTAAAAAACTATAATACGGGGGGCGTGGCCGGCCGGCACCGAGGACGGACGTGCACGATTGAGCTCCGCTCTTCTCACGCCGAGCATAGCAACATAGCAGCGGGGAAAAGGGACGAAATTCTGCCCGAACACACTGCTCAACTGTTGGAGGACACCGGAGAACCATGTTGAAGCGAAGAAAGGACAACCGACAACTCCAGCTCTTGACTGATTTCTACCAATCACAATACGGGTAAGCAAGATGGCGCCGGCTCCCAACGATCGTCCCGCTCACGATCGCCTCACGATCGCCTCGCACCGCGCCCAAAAGTAAACCTTCCTTTCAACAGGGGGAGATGGATGACTCCTCTCCCCCTCCTTCTCCTACCACCAGAAGCCCTGCAAAAGCTAAAAAACCTAGAGAAGGGACCGCAGAGACTCCAGGAGACCTGCGGGCTCCACACCATGCGGATGGACAGGCCCTGCAATCAGGCCCCACCACTATTCACAGCCCACAACGAGCTCATAGATGCCCACGCAGACCAAGAAATGGAGGTCCAGAGGCTCCAAAACAAAATCGCAGACCTCGAGGATCGCTCGAGGAGAAATAATATCAAATTTAGGGGTATCCCAGAATCTATCTCACCCTGCGACCTAATCAACTATGTACAACGCCTTATGAAGGCACTTGTACCAAATCTATCGGACATAGAACTATGTGTGGACAGAGCCCATCGCATCCCCAAACCAAAATTTCTCCCGGACACTGCACCCAGAGATACATTGGCAAGAATTCATTACTACCACGCTAAAGAGCGAGTTATGGCGGCCGCCAAACAGAGCCCAGTAGTGCCGGATGAATTCCAGAATGTATCCCTATACACGCATATCTCACAGCAAACCGCCGCGAACAGGAAGAAGCTAGCCCCGCTTACGAAAATGCTCTGCAACCACTCCATTACCTACAAATGGGGCTACCCCACGAAATTACTGGTTACCTGGAAAGGTTAAATGTTCCCTATATATAGCGTGGACAAAGGAATACAGCTTTTTAAACAATGGCAGCTCATCCCTCCTGAGGCACAGCCTCCAGAGACAAAACAACGGGAACGTCTCCACGAGGACTGGGTTCAAGCATAGCTACAACCAAAATGGACCCCTTTACCCCCCTAAAAATGGGCTACAGATCTCGGCGTGATCAAATCTCTCTCGGCCCCACAACCCAGCACGAATTCTACTTAGTGCATAGCACTATCCACCAAAACCCCCAACCTAGAAGAAGAAGCTTTGCTGTCCATTTACCTGATTGTATCCAGGTTTTTTTTATATATATGTCTCCTTGTTTGTTCTTCATCTTCTACTTCCTCTACCATTTCCCCAAGCTTCCCTGCTCTTACCCCATCCCCATTCGGAGACTCGGCCAACCCGCTGGATCTACAAAAGAGAAGTTGTACCTGAGTATCTCTACCACGGGTCCTACTGAAAGGCAAGAAGAGCAAGCCCTCCTGACACAAAACCCAGGACATGATGACCCCTTTCCAGGTATGAAACCAACACTCCGTAGCTCACAAGATTATATGTTCACCCGCCTGCCACTTAACCCAAGCATTAGTCATGAAACACCATGCCATTGAAATTTATGTCTCTAAATGCTAAGGGCCGAAACAGCCCCTTCAAGAGAACAGCACTGCTAAAGGAAGCAAATCTCTCCAAAGCCCAAATACTCTTTATACAGGAATCACACTTTGCTGCATCCAAATGCCCCCACCTGAACCTCAGGAACTTTCCCCATGTCTACATGGCAAACGCCCCAAAGAAAGCATGCGGAGTACTTATCGCAATAAGGGACTCAATAGCCTTTCGGCATATTCACTCAATTCCCGAACCACAGGGCAGATATATAATATTGATATGTGAACTGAATGGAATAACCTTTACTCTAGTGAACCTCTACGTACCAAACACTAAGCAACATATATTCCTCACCCCGCTACTGAAAATGGTTAAGGACAATTTACAAGGTACATCAATCATTGGAGGGGACTTCAATACAATTCTTCAACCTAACATTGACTCCACTTCAGTGCATAGGAGACCCATACATTCTGTGGTTCCTCTTCTCCAAGAGTATGAACTATATGATGTGTGGCACTGTCAACACGGATCGGAGAGGGATTTTACCTTCCTGTCTGCAACCCACGCATCCTATTCACGAATAAACAATTTTTTGCTGACAAAACAGACTTTGCCCAGTGTCCTCAGATCTGATATTGGTACCATTTCTTGGTCTGATCACGCACCCATCACGGTGGAAATTGACGACTCCTTTCGCAACACCCCCCCACCATTGTGGAGATTGGATCCCTCGATCCTATCAGACGAGAAATGGTCCCAATTAGTCAAAAAAGAACATGCAGAATTTTTCCTGCATAACAAGAGCACAGACATAGATAATTGTATATTATGGGGAGCATATAAAGCATATATGAGAGGGATTTTGATAAAGATTTCGTCTACTATCAGGAGAAGGAGGAGAAGGCAAATAGAGGAGACCTTACATTCCATCAACAAAAAAGAGATAGAAAACAAACAAAATCCATCACCGCATCTTACCCAACAGATCGTTAACGAAAGAGAAAAATTGCGCTCACTTCTCTTATATAAATTTGAAACCCAGATTCCTTAAAGCCACCACATACAACCTCCAAAACAAAGCAGGTGCATGGCTTGCCAAAAGAGTCAAACAGCAACAAACCAAAAAACGCATACACTCGCTGATACACCCTACGACCAACAAATACCTAATGGACCCTAAGGCAATAGCCAATGGATTTGCTGACTACTACCAATCCCTCTACGACCTAGCATCTGATAAATCTACAGTACAACCAACAACTTCGGCCATAGAGAAATTTCTATCGGCCATTAATCTACCATGGCTGAGCCCAAAGACGCTCCAAGAAATATCGGCCCCTATCTCTCCCAGCGAAGTGGAGGACACTATAAAAACCCTACCCAACAGGAAATCACCAGGAGAAGATGGGTTTTCAAATGAGTACTATAAATCCCTAGCATCCGAAATATCGCCCCACCTATCCGAGGTCTTCGCTCTTGCCTCCTCCTCCAGCTCCTTCCCACAGGAGATGCTCCGTTCTGTGATTGTTACCATTCCTAAACCAAACAAGGACCCCTCTAGTCCATCGAGTTATAGACCTATCTCCCTAATAAACACTGATATTAAGATTTTTGCCAAAATCCTCGCCATTAGACTTCAAAAAGTTTTACCTACTTTAGTACACCCCGACCAAGTAGGCTTTATACCGGGCCGCCAAGCACCAGATGGTACGAGACGACTGGTGAATATCATATCTAGACTGAATCTCTCTCGAACGCCTTCTCTGCTCCTCTCTTTGGATGCGGAGAAGGCATTCGATAGAGTGCATTGGGGTTACCTGAAACAGGTACTTAACAAGTTTGGAATATCGGGATGACTGCAGTCAGCAATACTGGCTCTGTACTCCAACCCCTCCGCAAAAATCTTGGTATCTGGCCTGCTCTCCAAGCAAATTAACATAACCAACAGAACTAGGCAAGGATGCCCATTATCCCCCGCTATATTTGCCCTCCTTATGGAACCACTGGCAGAAGCAATTAGAACCCACCCTAAAATACATGGACCACTACTAGCCGGTTCCGAGCAAAAAATAAGTATTTTTGCGGACGATGTCATGATAGTTCTAACCAAACCCCAAACATCATTAAAGGAACTAATGCCTTTGTTGCAAAACTTTAGCAATGTCTCTTATTATAAACTTAACGCCAATAAATCCCAAATAATGAGCATACATGTCCCAGATTCCACTAAGGAAGCAATAACAAGAGAATACCCCTTCACCTGGACCACTCACTCATTGACATTCTTAGGAATCAAACTGACCCCAACCACATCTCAACTCTATAAAGAAAACTATATGCCCTTCATAAATGAGCTACCCCAGCTCCTGGCCCAGCTACGTACTCTGAATCTTTCTACGTCGGGCAGAATAGCAACCCTGAAAATGATAATAATCCCCAAGCTTTTGTACCTTTTTCGCACCCTTATAATTTAGATTCCCCAAAAATCCTTAGACTCCATTCAAAAAACCCTTAACCAATTCATATGGGCTAATAAACCTCCCAGATGTGCATTCCATATCCTAACACGCAGAAGAGAAGATGGAGGAATGGGGGCCCCGAATATATCCGCTTACTACAGGTCATGTGTGCTAGATCAGATCCAACACTGGTGGAACCCCCTGACTACCAAACAGTAGGTAAGGTTGGAAGCCCAATCTGTCCCCAATGAAGACCTTCGATCTACCCTATTGGCCCTCACAATAGGAGCTCCCCTCCCAATATCATCCACCCCAACTGTACTAACTTC
>BLSH010257550.1:12233-22408 GCA_018402905.1 Glandirana rugosa | reverse complement strand
TGTCATTGTGGACCGGATGACAAAGATGGCTCATTTCATCCCTATGAAGGGGACCCCTTCAGCGGCCGAAACAGCCCGTATATTCATAAAGGAAGTTGTCCGACTGCATGGAGTGCCCAGCAACATTGTGTCTGATCGAGGCGTCCAGTTCACGTCAAGATTTTGGAGAGCCTTGTGTGCTGGATTGGAAATCGAACTGGCATTCCCCTCAGCGTACCACCCCCAGAGCAACGCACAAACAGAAAGGACGAACCAGACACTGGAGCAATACTTGCAATGTTTTTTGTCCTTCTCCCAAGATGATTGGGTTGCACTGCTGCCTGTGGCCGAGTTCGCCTACAATAATTCTATCCATTCGGCCACCCAGCAGTCCCCATTTTGGGCCAATTATGGCTATCATCCCACATTTCTGCCCGACTTGAATCCAGAGTGTTCCATTCCAGCAGCACAGGATGTCACCAACTTCCTCCACACCAATGGTCGACTCCTTCAGGACACGTTAACCAAATCCCGGGAGGCTAGCAAGGAAGCCTATAACAAGAAGAGACAGGGAAGATGGAGCTCCAACCGGGTGACCATGTTTGGTTATCAACCAAAAATTTGAAACTCACATGCCCCTCGAAAAAATTTGGCCAGAGGTTTCTGGGGCCTTTTCCTGTGAAAAGACAGATTAACCGGGTGGCATTCGAACTTGATCTTCCACTATCTCTGAAGATCCACCCGGTTTTCCACGTTTCCCTACTAAAGCCCGTAGTCCGCGATTCCTTCTCTGGCCGAAAAATAGGACCACCAGGTCCCATCCTAGTTAACGGAGAGGAGAAGTTTGAGGTGGAAGCAATTTTAAAAAGCCGCCGGAGAACTGGTGTGACCCAATATCTGATCAAGTGGAAGGGTTTCGGCCCGGAAGAGAACTCGTGGGAACCCGAAGGGAACATCCATGCTCCCGGACTGATTCAGGCCTTCAAACGAAAGCGCCTGGATGGTGACACTCAGTAGGCATCGGGAGGCTGCCCCTTGGGGGGGCAATGTTAGAAGAAAATACTTGTTGCCAGCAATTCTGGCCATTTCCGCGGTGGTGCGCGAGCCCCGTGCGCGTTTGCGCGCTCCCATGCGCGCCCGCGTGCACGCGCCGGAAACGGCGCCAAACGGCGCCTATTTAAACCCAGGGACTCCTGCATTGAACTGCTGCTCGTTCTACAACATTCCAGACCTGTGGGCCACAGCTCCCCCACCTGTTCCTGTGTTCTTTTGCCTCCTGTTGACCTGGCTTGCCTTGACCTGTTGTCCGCTACCTGCACCGACCCCGGCTATCCACGACCATCCGTTTGTCTACTCCTCTGTACCTCCGCTGCCCGCCTGTTAAACGAACCTTTGCCTGGACTTGACGATCCGCCTGCCTGATCCTTTTGTACCTCTCTGCCTGCCTGTTGCCGACCCTGCCTGTACGACCACTCTTCTGTCCGCTCGACTTCCTGGAACCTCACTACAGCATCAGTGACCATCCAGCCCTCGTGCCATCCCGCACTCTCGGGCCTCTGTCTACACTGCCAGGGGTCCTTGAATCGTGTGCGCAAGTTGTTCCCTGCACAAGACAGACTCCACCGTCAGATACGTAACAAGGTGGTACAGGAGAAGATTCTGTATCACTGCAAACACTATGCCTTAGCACATATTCACTGGTGCGTTCAATTGGATCTTCCTCTTCTGCTGGAATGGGACAGTCCGAGTTAATACTTCCTCCCATTGCTTGTTCTTTAACATGATCGAAGTGTAATCTTAAAATGATGTCTCTAGGAACCTTGTCAGGTAAAAAAGAGGGCTTTGGTAATTGGTGGATCCGGTCTATTGTCAGGTACAGAGGGGTCATCTCAGGAGCAATGGTACTGAAGAGCTGGTTGACATATCTAGACAGGTCCTGTTGATGGACTGATTCGGGGATACCCCTGATCTTGACATTGTTCCTTCTGGATCTGTCTTTATCCGCCATTTTGGCTTTAATGGTGTCCAGCTCATCATCATGGCTGCTAGATGTATCAATCAGATCGTTTATAGTTGTGGCATACTCTCCCATTTTGTGCTCTATGATCCACCCTGGCCGTTACATCTTGCAGTTCTGTGCTGAGCTTATGCACACATGAAATCAGGTCAGACTGCAAAGAGCTTCTAAGGGAGACTAGCATCTCCTTTAACATAGTATCTAGAACTGGTTTGTCCGCTGTGGGGAACGAGTCAATGGAGTCAGGGAGATCCCTGGTGTCATCCCCCGATTCCTGGGAGCTTACCTCATGGCCGGGATCTGCAGCATCTGACCTGAATCTGGTCTTTTTCGGGCTCCCAAACGTTTGTGTGGCTGATAGGGAATCATTATTCCTTGAGGAGCTGGACCTCTTCTGTGTGGATCCCTTCTTGCTTTGCTGGGCTGCCGTGCGGGGCTCCGGAGTTGATGTCGCTGTGTAGCCGGCGCCATCTTGCCTCAGGCCAACAGTGAAGAAGGCCGTCAGCTTCTTCAGGCGCCTGCTCTGTTTTTTTTTGCCCGGCATCGTTCCCGATTGAAGACCGGGACTCCGCAGGTAAGGACATGGGTGGAGGGTGTTTTGGTGGTTGCTAGAAGAGCTGCTAAATGCTGCTAATGTCCCGCTGTGTCCGGAGCTCAGCTCTTACGTGGCCATCTCGGTCCCCGGCTGGCTCCGCCTCCCCCCATTGCTTGTTCAAGGACCTTTAGCCTTGCTCGGGCAGCTGCTTCCTCCCTTTCCACTTGCAGAATCTTTATTTGGGATTCCGCCTTTGCTTGGTGAGCTTCCATCTCTGCTTGGCAAGCTTTGTTCTGAGCTTCTATCTCTGCTTGGCGAACTTTGTTCTGTGCTTCTACCTCTGCTTGGGGAGCTGTCATCTCTGCTTGGTGGGCTGCTATCTCAGCTTCCTTTCTGGCAAATGAGCTTCACACTTTATTTGCTTCTAGACTTACACAGGCCTCTATTAGCTTGTCACTTAATGTTGAGCTTCTAGAACGAGAAGATCTAGAAGAGCGTGTTGTGAGCTTAGTGGATGAGGATTTATGAGACCCGGTCTCCTGTAGTTTAGTGATGTGGAGTTCCATCTTATATTTGGCATCTTGCACTAAGAGATCTCTGTGTTGGTTTAGTTCATCAGTCTTAGTCAGTTCTTCTAGAGAGCCCTCTATATTAGAGTCCTTTAAGAAAGCCGTGTATTTTGCCGACAGCCGCTGGTAGCGCTCATATGCTGCTGGTAGGCGATCTGTAGAATGTCTTAATTCAGCTTGTTGATTGCAGCGTGGCAAGACTGACATACAGTGAGTAATTTTGTCCCACAGTTCTGACAGATTGCTGGAGAACTTATCTCTAGTGGTTTCATAATTTTGGCTAAGTTTCTGTGTTGGTATAATTGTGCGCTTGGGTCTTACACTTTGCTCTGCAATATCCACAGAATCTGCTCCCTGTACATCTGTGTGGTCAGAGGCATGATGTATCTGTGTATATTCAGCAATAAAAGAATGTTTGGAAGCTTGTCTAGACATTTTTTCAAGTTTTGCAAAAAATGGTTACTGTCTCTTTAACCACTTGCCGACCGCCAACCGCAGGTTGACGGCGGCAAAGTGGCTCGTTATCGCAAATCGCCGTCATACGACGGCGGCTGCGATAACGCGCACTGTGAGCGCGCGCACGCCGCCGGAGGCGCGCCCGAGCACTCACCGTGTTCGGGGAGGGCCAGGGAGCGGGTGCGGCGGCTTTGATTGCCGCCAGCTACCCGCGATGGCTCCCCCGGAGCGAAGGAACGGAGGTCCGTGTATGTAAACACGGACCTCCGTTCTGTGAAGGGGGAAGGGCTGTGATCACAGCCTTCCTGTACATGGAGGCTGTGACCACTTCCCTTCCCCAGCTAGGGCAGTCCCCATACAGTAAGAACACGCCCAGGGAACACAGTTAACCCTTAGAGCGCCCCCTACAGGTTAACCCCTTCACTGCCAATGGCATTTACACAGTAATCAGTGCATTTTTATAGCACTGATCGCTGTATAAATGCCAATGGTCCCAAAAAAGTGATAAAATGGTCCGACATATCGCAGTACCGCTAAAAATCGCAGATCGCCGCCATTACTAGTAAAAAAAAAAAAAAAACAAAAATGAATTCTCATCATCCGTAAACGCGACCACTTTTGCGCAAACCAATCAATAAACGCCGATTGCAATTTTTTTTATCGCAAATATGAGGAAGAATATAAATCGGCCAAAAACGGTGAAAAAAATTTTTTTTTATATTTTTTTTTTGGATTTGTATTCTAGCAAAAAGTAAGAAAATTGGGTATTTTTGCAAAATTGTCGCTCTTCTTTTGTTTATAGCGGCGATCAGAAATGACGCAGAGGTGATCAAATACCACCAAAAGAAAACTCTATTTGTGGGAAAAAAAGGACGCAAATTTTGTTTGGGTACAACGTCGCACGACCGCGCAATTTTCAGTTAAAGCGACGCAGTACCGAATCGCAAAAAGGGCTCCGGTCCTAAATCTGGAAATCCTTCCGGGGCTGAAGTGGTTAAGAAGATGAGCAGCAGCTTAGACAGGTGGGATAACACAGTCCAATGCAGAGAAACCGTTTTTAACATTCACAGGTGAAGTGCAGTAAGCTTGTGCGACCATGTGCTTTCAAAGGATGGCGGATGGCACTGAGCTTAATTGCAGATTAAACACAAACATCTACACAGCAGGCCATAGAAATTCTACCACATGTTTTGACTACCAATCCACACAGCAGGCTTTAGGAATTCCACTATGTTTTGACTATTCTGACTCCAACTGTTGTAATAGTGACTTATCCCTTGCTGAGACCTCTATACCTGGCCTGTATAAGCAGATATAATCACTGCGGACAGTCTTTATCAGTTAGCTTGAACTCACCAGTCACAATTCTTCCATAAGCATCTATTTATTGGAAATAGCAGGTACAGGATACAACAAATGTGGCAGATGGTTGAAATATGGTAACTGCAGGTCAAAACATGGTAATGTGTCCTAGGATGCGAGCAGATAGTGTGAGACGTGTAGCCATATTCTTCCTCATAAAACAGAGAGAGGACACAGGAAGCGGAAGTACATCACAGAGTGAACTAGGTAGAGGAAATTACCCCACAAAGGATGGGAGGGAACACAGATGATAACAGTATGGAAAGGTGCAATATCAAAAAACAACCACAAGGTGGCAGTGTAATAACCAACTATACAAACATTACTATAGCTATACACAGGTCTATGTTACATGGCAATACATGTATCAGCACATATGCTTTTGGGATTTTTTTACCAAAAATATGTAGAAGAATACAAATTGGCCTAAATTGATGAAGAAATTAGATTTTTAAAATTTTTAAATTTAGAATGGTTTATAGCAGAAAGTAAAAAATATTGTTTTTTTTTTTTTTCAAAATAGTCAGTCTTTTATTGTTTATAGCGAGAAAAAAAAACACTGAGGTGATCAAATACCACCAAAAGAAAGTTCTATTTTTGGGGAAAAAGGACATCAATTGCATTTCGGTTCAGCATCACACGACTGCGCAATTGTCAATTAAAGCCATGCAGTGCAGTATCACAAGAAAAATGACTGGGTCAGGAAGTGGGTAAAGCCTTCTGGAGCTGAAGTGGTTAATCACCATTGGGTTTTTTAATTTTTTGCTATGTAAAAAAAAATACCATACATTTTGGGAGAAAAAAACTATTTTCTTTATTCCTGTTATAATCTTCATACATTAAGCCCAAAATGTACACTGCTACACTTCTTTGGTAAAAACAAAAATCATTGAATATTATTTAGTCTGTGTGAATGTTATAGAATCTACAAATTATGGTATATATATTTGAAAACTGATCAATCCTGGTGTACTCATGGTCTCATTTATTGAGGCCCTAAAATGCCAGGAGAGTACAAATACCCCCCAAATGACAGCTTTTTGAAAAGTATATCATCCACAGTATTTAGTAAGAGGCATGAGGAAAATTAAGAAGTTAAATTAAAAAAAAGTTTTGCACAAAATGTTTTTGAATATTGTCACCAGAGCAGTAGAGTATCATCATATCACTGTTGTGGTGGTGATCAGGAACACCGGACTGAAACATAGAAACATAGAAAAGTGACTTTAGAAAAAGAGTAGTCCATCGAGAGTGTCTGGTGACAGTATGTACAACATTTTTTTTCTTTTTTTTACTATTTTTTTACATACTTTGACCAGGGCAGCACAGTGTCACCAAAGTGATCAGGATTTTTTTCACTAAATTGCTTATTACAGTGATGATCTGATCACTGTTACAAGCAATCAATTTTATGAATGGCATCCATTCATGAGTCATTGTGTACTATTGTGATAGCTGTGATTGGCCACAGCTATCACATGGTACAGGTCACTGTGATTGACCCCTGTACCATGTAATCAAACTTACAGTTTATTGCACAATAGAAAAACCACGGATAGGTTAACGTACATCAGACAATTAGCACTGACAGGCAACAGGCAAAAGCACTGAAGGGTGAATGCACACCAAACAGTTAACAATGACATATTAATGCACAACAGGCAAAAGCACTGAAAGACTAATACACAGCAGTCAAAAGCATTGAAGTGTTAATGCACATCAGGCAAACCACTGAAGAATTAATGCACAATAGAAGAAGCCTAACAACAGACACCTGCAATATCAGTTCATGCATTAACAGTATTGCACACACTAGCCACAATATTTTACCAGTGAGGCATTGACAAAACAGACAAAAACTGTGGACAAAACAACAAGCCAAAATAATACAAATAGGTGATGCCTGCTCTGAGCAGTGAAAGATATAGTGGCATATATCCTCAGGCAACACTTAACAGAGTATAACAACAGCAAATACCATGGTTTTGTGCATCAAGTGGTGTGCCTTACCACCTGAATGTTTCATAGACAGCATGAAGTCTGATGAATGTCCAAATGTAGCTCAATGACGAAGGCGGTACATGGCAAACCCCTGGAGACCAACAACCCACAATCCGAGGATCCTGCACATAGGCTTCCCCCATATAGGTGCTTTATTGCCTGTACAGAGGGAATGAAGAGGCTGAACCTGTGCGGGTGGCTAGTTGAACCTAGCAAGGTGAGGGTAAAATAAAAAATTCTTCCTAATAACAGCATAACCGACTAACTGGGTTCTTCGTTTATAGTATAATTGATCCTGTTGCAAATGCAAAGCATTGACAGATCATGGGTGCAATGCACAGGCTCCTGTAGACTCTTCCTTCAGTTCCATGTCCATACTGAGGTATGGACCTTTGGTTACTAAGCTGGAGTACTATGGTTATGGTACTAGGTCTGTGATAATCTGTTCAATTGTGTTCTACCTGTGTACACCTACATGCCCCTTTGCTTTGGGGCAGTTTTGGAGTGTATTGGCACCACATTGCATGTTACACCCTAAACATGGTATATCTTAGCCTTTAAGGACAAAATAGGAAAGACACATATTCAAATTAAAGATTTAGTGGATCCCTTAAAATTGTAAGTGGTGTCATATACTGTAACTGCTATGGTTCTTCAAGGATAATCTTAGTTGCTACTAAATCCAAACCATAAAATCGTGTTTATTGGCTGAAACAAAGCAAATAAAAGCATTTAGGGTGCTGCTGCTGTTTGTAAGCAAAGCCAATTGTAAATAAAACGGTGGCTTTTTTATTTTTACAATTGGCTTTGCTTACAGACATCAGCAGCACCCCAAACTGCTTTTATTTGATTTTTTTCAGCCAATAAAGGAGGGTTTGTAGAAGTTTTAGCTACAACATGTGTGTGTTTTCATTAAGTGATACTAAGCCTACTTTGACCTGCAGAATTAGTAAATCATTTTATTTTCTAATGCCAGAAAAAAGGCTTTTCTTCTTAGAAAATAAATTGTATAGTAACACTGATAACAGTGTGGAAGCACCGTTTTAAGGATTATAAAATAAAAATGTTTCATTTTAGTATTTGTTCTTTTCTGCCATGATAACAGACAAACCTTTAAATGCTAAGTTCACTTTTTTTTCTAAATTCCAATTTTCCTATGTACCAATATAGCATTTAGACATGTGCAAAACGAAAACATTTGTTTTGTTTCATTTCGATTCGTTATTTAACCAATTTTGTTTAATTAGATATATTAAATTTGCTTAATTTGTTTTTGCAATTCATTTTGTTTTGTTTATTCATATTTAGGGATGGGCCTGCGGTTCGAGTCAAACTTACGTTCAACTCGAATCACAGGACCAACCCTAAATATGAGAATTGAGAACGAGAATTGAGAACATTATGGGGCGTTCGCAGCGGAGTGCCCCATAATGCATTGCACGCAGACGGTGCGCACAGATTATCCTCCATGGAAGGGCTCCCGTCGCCTGCCAGCTGTTTGTTATGACAGCTTATTTTTATGGCAGGGCGGGGCCACCCACCGACGTATGCGAGCGACACCGCCCCTTCTGACATCATGTGACGTCAGAGGGGGCGGGTCATGTGCGTATGTCACTGAGTGGCCCCGCCCTGCCATATAAATAAAACATCAACAGAAACAGAGCTCAGTCAGCGGGAGCCCTCCCATGGAGGAGGCGCTGTTGCATTATTTTTTGGGTCCATTGCTCGCCATGATTGACGATGTATTACAACGGGGGACACTTTTTTTTTTAATAAAGGACTTGTCCCTAATTGTCTCCTGTGTTTTTTTCTTTTTTTGACACTTTTGGTGAAATAGTAGGGGTACAATGTACCTAATACTAATTCACATGTGGGGTTCGGGATCTGGGGGCCCCTTATTAAAGGATGCTTCCAGATTCTGATAAGCCCCCTGCCTGCATACCCCCACAACCACAGCCCAGGGTTGTGGGGAAGAGGTTCTTGTCCCCATCAACTGGGGATAAGGTGCTTTGGGGTGGGGGGCGCAGAGCCCACCTGCCCCAAAGCACCCATACTCCCCATGTTGAGGACATGTAGCCTGGTACGGTTCAGGAGGGGGAGCGCTCGCCCATCCCCCCATATCCAAGCTGGCCAGGTTGCATGCTCGGATAAGGGTCTGGTTTGGACTTTAGGGGGGAGCCCACGTCAATTTTTTTTTTCATTTTGGCATGGAGTTCCCCTTAAAATCCATGCCAGACCTGAAGGGCCTCCCAGACCAATTTTCAGCATTCAGTGCTCTCATACTTTGAATGCCAATTACTCAGTCATGCAACACTGTACCCAAACTAAACGTTTATCTTTTTTTCACACAAATAGAGCTTTCTTTTGGTGGTATTTAATCACCTCTGGGTTTTTTATTTTTTGCGACACAAGTAAAAAAAGAGCGAAAATGTTGAAAAAAAAAAACAACTACCGTATTTGCCGGCGTATAAGACGACTTTTTAACCCATGAAACTCTTCTCAAAAGTTGGGGGTCATCTTATACTCCGAGGATTAGGGCCGGTTCACAACCACTTCCCGACCAGCACCTGCAGGCTATATCCCGGTGTCATTTTTTAGAGCTGGCGGTCAGCTATCCAGGGGTAATGACCGATCCGGCTCGGGAGCCGCTCGGTCGTTACCCCAGGGGGCAGGAGGGGACATCCCCCCTCCCGCCTCCTTCCGCCGCTCTTCTCCGGCCTCCCATCCCACCGGGAGACCGGAGCGACGATCCGGCGCGTCCGCCGGCTGGAAGGTGACCTGACAAAAGCCGTAATCGGCTCCGATCGGGTCTCCTTCGGCAAATTCCGGAAGCGACGTCACAACGTCACTTCTGGTTTACTCGGCAGCTGACGGCGCCAATTTTAAAAAAGTGACAGTATTCAGAATCGCCATTTTTGGCGATCTGAATACTGTGAAGTGTTGTCTTATTTTTTAACTCAAAAAAGTAAAATTGTTCCAAAAAAATTGCGCTTGAAAGACCGCTGCGCAAATACCGTGTGACAAAAAGTATTGAAACAATCGCCATTTTCTTCTCTAGGGTGTTTGAAAAAAAAAATATATAATGTTTGGGGGTTCTAAGTAATTCTCTAGCAAAAAAAATGTTTTCAGCTTGTGACCACCAAATGTAAAAAGTGGCCCGGTTGGTAAGTGGTTAGGGGGGGGAACCAAGAGTTATCACAAAAAACATGGTTTCCCTCACAAATATTTATTTAAAAAAAAAAAAAAAAAAAAAAAA
>BLSH010257550.1:0-12223 GCA_018402905.1 Glandirana rugosa | reverse complement strand
CCTCCTTCCGCCGCTCTTCTCCGGCCTCCCATCCCACCGGGAGACCGGAGCGACGATCCGGCGCGTCCGCCGGCTGGAAGGTGACCTGACAAAAGCCGTAATCGGCTCCGATCGGGTCTCCTTCGGCAAATTCCGGAAGCGACGTCACAACGTCACTTCTGGTTTACTCGGCAGCTGACGGCGCCAATTTTAAAAAAGTGACAGTATTCAGAATCGCCATTTTTGGCGATCTGAATACTGTGAAGTGTTGTCTTATTTTTTAACTCAAAAAAGTAAAATTGTTCCAAAAAAATTGCGCTTGAAAGACCGCTGCGCAAATACCGTGTGACAAAAAGTATTGAAACAATCGCCATTTTATTCTCTAGGGTGTTTGAAAAAAAATATATAATGTTTGGGGGTTCTAAGTAATTCTCTAGCAAAAAAAAATGCTTTTAGCTTGTGACCACCAAATGTAAAAAAGTAGCCCGTTCACATCTAGGCGATTTGTCAGGCGACTTGAGTCGCCTGACAAGTCGTCTCAATGCTGTGCAATGGTACCGTTCTAATAGGAGCGAATCCTGCACTATTTTCAGGGCGGTCTCAGCGCTACTTACATTGACTTCTATGATAGAAGTCTCCTCACAAGCCGCGCTGAGATCGCCTCGAGCGGGGCGACTTGCTTCGCCCTGGCAAGTCGCGCCACATCGCGCCACTTACTGCGCTATTTTCAGGACGATCTCAGCGCGACTTGCATTGACTTCTATGATAGAAGTCTCCTTACAAGCCGCGTTGAGATCGCGGAAGAGGGGTAGTCTTTTACGGTGAGTATAACCCAAACCCTATATTTTAACAGGAAAAGTAGGGGGTCGTCTTATACGCCCAGTCGTCTTATACGCCGGCAAATACGGTACTTTCTATGATAAAATTTTGCAAATAAGTAATTTTTGTTCATAAATTTGGGCCAAAACCTATACTGATACATATCTTTGCTATAAATAACCCAAATAAGTGTATATTATTTGGTCTGTGTGAAAGTTATAGAGTCCACAAGCTAGGGTGCCAATTATTGAAACTTGATCACACCTGATGCACTGAAGGCCTATCTCATTTCTTGAGGCCCTGAAATTTCAGGAAAGTACAAATACCCCCCAAATTACCCATTTTTTAAAAGTAGACATTCCAAGGTATTTAGTATGAGGCATGGCAAGTTTTATGAAGTTGTACTTTTTCTCACAATTCTATGGAAAATTAAGAAAAAAATTTTTTTTCTCCGAAAATTGTGGAAAGAAAATGAAAACGCTTTTACACAAGGTGGTTAATTTATAAAATATTTCTAACACAAAGCATGTACATAGCAAAAATGAACCCCCAAAATATATTCTGCTGCTCGTCCTGAGTATGGCTATACCACATGTGTGAGACTTTTACAAAGCCTGGCCACTTTGAGAGTTCCAACATGCAGGGAGCACCGGCAAGCATTCTAGGAGCATAAATTACACATAAAATTCCCTAACAACCTATTACACTTTTGAAGGCCCTGGAGCACAAGGACAATGGAATTACCCACAAAATGTCCCCATTTTGTAAAGCAAACATCCCAACGTATATTCTAGGAGGCATTATGAGTCTTTTGAATGGTTCATTTTTTTCCACAAGTCTTTGAAATACGTGGAAAGAAAATGAAAATGCATTATTTATACACAAAGTGGTCAATTTATAAGATATTTCTAACACATAGCATGCACATAGCAAAAATGACCCCCCCCCCACAAAATACATTCTGCTTCTCATACTGTGAGTATGGAGAAACCACACGTGTGAGACTTTTACACAGCCTGGCCACATATAGAGGTCCAACATTGAAGTAGTACCTTAAGGCATTCTAGGAGCATAAATTACACATCTAACTTCATTCCTACCTATCACACTTTTGAAGGTCCTGGAGCACCAGGACAGTGGAATTACCAACAAAATGACCCCATTTTAGAAAGCAAACACCCCAAGGTATATTCTATGAGGCATGGGCTGCAGATAGGTACTCGGGTACTCTGATGGGCTGGAGAAAGGTACTCAGGTAGTCTGATGGGCTGCAGACAGGTGCTTGGGTAATCTGATGGGCTGCACATAGGTACTTGGGTACCCTTATGGGCTGCAGATAGGTGCTCAGGTACTCTCATGGGCTGGTGACAGGTATTCTGATACTCAGATGGGCTGGTGACAGGAACTCGGGTACTCTGATGGCCTTGTGACAGTTATTCTGGTACTCTGATGGGCTGGTGACAGTTACTTGGGTACCCTGATGGGCTGGTGACAGGTGCCTCGGTACTCTGATGGGCTGGTGACAGGTGCTCGGGTACACTGATGGGCTGGTCACAGGTGTTTGGGTACACTGATGGGCTGGTCACAGGTGTTTGGGTACTCAGATGGGCTGGTGACAGGTACTCGGATATGCTGATGGGCTGGTGACAGGTACTCTGATGGGCTGGTGACAGATACTCGGGTACGCTGATGGGCTGGTGACAGATACTTGTTTACGCTGATGGGCTGGTGACAGGTACTCGGGTACTTTAATGGACTAGTGACAGGTACTCTGGTATTTTGATGAGCTGGTGACAGGTACTTGGGTACTTCGATGGGCTGGTGACAGATACTAGGGTACTGTGATGGACTGGTGGCAAGTACTCAGGTATTTTGATGGGCTGGTGACAGGTGCTCAGGTACTCTGATGGGCTGGTGACAGTTACTTGGGTACCCTGATGGGCTGGTGACAGGTGCCTCGGTACTCAGATGGGCTGGTGACTTGTACTCAGGTACTCTGATGGGCTGGTGACAGGTACTCAGGTACACTGATGGGCTGGTCACAGGTGTTTGGGTACTCAGATGGGCTGGTGACAGGTACTCGGGTACGCTGATGGGCTGGTGACAGGTACTCAGGTACTCTGATGGGCTGGTGACAGATACTCGGGTACGCTGATGGGCTGGTGACAGATACTCGTTTACGCTGATGAGCTGGTGACAGGTACTCGGGTACTTTAATGGACTAGTGACAGGTACTCTGGTATTTTGATAAGCTGGTGACAGGTACTTGGGTACTCCGATGGGCTGGTGACAGATACTAGGGTACTGTGATGGACTGGTGCCAAGTACTCAAGTATTTTGATGGGCTGGTGACAGGTGCTCGGGTACTTTGATGGGCTGGTGACAGGTACTCGGGTACTCAGATGGGCTAGTGACAGGTACTTGGGTACTCAGATGGGCAGGTGACAGGTACTCGGGTACTCTGATGGATTGGTGACAGGTACTCGGGTACTCTGATGGTCTGGTGACAGGTACTCGGGTACTCTGATTGGCTGGTGACTGGTACTCGGGTACTCTGATGGGCTGGTGACAGGTACTTGGTTACTCTGATGGTCTGGTGACAGGTACTTGGGTACTCTGATGGGCTGGTGACAGGTACTTGGGTACTCTGATGGACTGGTGACAGGTCCTCGGGTACTCTGATGGACTGGTGACAGGTACTCGGGTACTCAGATAGGCTGGTGACAGGTACTCTGGTATTTTGATGGGCAGGTGACAAGTACACGGGTACTTTGCTGGGCTGGTGACAGGTATTCGGGTACTCAGATGGGCAGGTGACAGGTACTTAGGTACTCAGATGGGCAGGTGACGGGTACTAGGGTACTCTGATGGGCTGGTGACAGGTACTTGGATACTTTGATGGGCAGGTGACAGGTACTCGGGTACTTTGATGGGCTGGTGACAGGTACTTGGGTACTTTGATGGGCTGGTGACAGGTACTCGGGTACTCAGATGGGCACGTGACAGGTACTTGTGTACTTTGATGGGCAGGTGACAGGTACTTGAGTACTTTGTTGGGCAGGTGACAGTTACTTGAGGACTCAGATGGGCAGGTGACAGGTACTCGGGTACTCAGGTGGGCAGGTGCTTTTGGCTCTCTACCATTATCGGGGCTGAGCTTTGTCCGAGGGACAAATCTCAACCCCGATTGCCGCGCTGTGCGCCCCCGGGGGCATGCACAAGCGGTGGGAGCATGGATCTCCATAGTAACCGTCTGTGATTGGACACAGCCGGTCACTTGATAAAGAACCAGATTTTATTGGCTCTTTACCCTGATCGGGATGGGCTGTGACACAGATGATCCTTGATCGCCGTGCTGCGGGCCCCTGGGGGCGTCATACGATTTCTCATGTTCGGTTCCATAGACTTTAACGGTGTTCAAATGTGACACATTTGACACATGACATGACACATGACAAATGACACATTTTTTGTCTGTTCGCATGTTCTAGTGCGAACCGAACCGGGGGGTGTTCGGCTCATCCCTAGTAGTATATAGATTTAGTGCAGAGTATATTATATATATATATATATATATATATATATATATATATATATATATATATATATATACAGTTTCTCACAAAAGTGAGTACACCCCTCACATTTTTGTAAATATTTTATTGTATCTTATCATGTGAAAACACTGGAGAAATGATACTTTGCTACAATGTAAAGTAGTGAGTGTACAGCTTGTACAGGGTGGGGCATTTATATGGATACACCTTAATAAAATGGGAATGGTTGGTGATATTAACTTCCTGTTTGTGGCACATTAGTATATGTGAGGGGGGAAACTTTTCATGATGGGTGGTGACCATGGCGGACATTTTGAAGTCGGCCATTTTGAATCCAACTTTTATTTTTTCAATAGGAAGAGGGTCATGTGACACATCAAACTTATTGGGAATTTCACAAGAAAACACAATTGTGTGCTTGGTTTTAACGTAACTTTATTCTTTCATGAGTTATTTACAAGTTTCTGACCACTTATAAAATGTGTTCAATGTGCTGCCCATTGTGTTGGATTGTCAATGCAACCCTCTTCTCCCACTCTTCACACACTGATAGCAACACCGCAGGAGAATTGCTAGCACAGGCTTCCAGTATCCAAAGTTTCAGGTGCTGCACATGTCGTATCTTCACAGCATATGGTTTTTTTATGTTTTTTATGGTCAGTAAAAACCAATACCGGGTGAGCTGCTCCTTCCAGGAGGTACCGCCATTCCTCCAAAGCCGACTTGATGGCCAGCAATTCCCTATCACCGACATCATGGTTCCAGCAAGATGGGGCACCACCACATTATGGGTGTCAGGTCCGAGCATTCCTAGATGAACAGTTTCCTGGAGAGTGGATTGTCGTCGTGGGCCAGTTGAATGGCCCCCAAGGTCTCCCGATCTGACCCCCTTAGAATTTTATCTTTGGGGTCATCTGAAGGCAATTGTCTATGCTGTGAAGATAGGAGATGTGCAGCACCTGAAACTACGGATACTGGAAGCCTGTGCTAGCATTTCTCCTGCGGTGTTGCTATCAGTGTGTGAAGAGTGGGAGAAGAGGGTTGCATTGACAATCCAACACAATGGGCAGCACATTGAACACATTTTATAAGTGGTCAGAAAATTGTAAATAACTCATGAAAGAATAAAGTTACGTTAAAACCAAGCACACCATTGTTTTTCTTGTGAAATTCCCAATAAGTTTGATGTGTCACATGACCCTCTTCCTATTGAAAAAACAAAAGTTGGATTCAAAATGGCCGACTTCAAAATGTCCGCCATGGTCACCACCCATCTTGAAAAGTTTCCCCCCTCACATATACTAATGTGCCACAAACAGGAAGTTAATATCACCAACCATTCCCATTTTATTAAGGTGTATCCATATAAATGGCCCACCCTGTATAACAGTGCACGTTTGCTGTTCCCTCAAAATATCTCAACACACAGCCATTATTGTCTAAATTGCTGCCAACAAAAGTGAGTACACCCTAAGTGAAAATGTCCAAATTTGGCCCAAATAGCCATTTTCCCTCCCCGGTGTCATGTGGCTCATTATTGTTACAAGTTTTCAGGTGTGAATGTGGAGCAGGTGTGTTAAATCTGGTGTTATCGCTCTCACTCTCTTATACTGGTCACTGGAAGTTCAACATGGCACCTCATGGCAAAGAACTCTGTTAGGATCTAAAAAAAGATGTGGAGGAGGAGGAGGTAGCCAACACTGTTTTTTGTTTGTTTTTTTTTTTTTTTCTAATTGGGGTAGCTCCCAAAATATTGAGACATATTTTAAAAAAAAGATCACTATCTGCAGACAAATCCAGAGATGTTCTAGCACGAGTTCGCTTTTTCCATATAAAATGTACCATGGTTTATTTTTCATGTTTCTCCTGTTACAAATTCCAATAAAGACTTATGTTCTATTAAAAAAAAACAATACGTTTACTTAAGTATACCAATGGCTGTGTGAGGCCTGGTTCATTTTAATAAACATTAGCTTGTCCACGTTGGTTGTGGACAGGCGGCTGCGCTTGTCTTTGATAACGCCCCCTGCCGTGCTAAACACACGTTCAGACAATACACTGGCTGCAGGGCAGGCCAGCACCTCCTAGGCATAAAGGGCAAACTCAGGCCATGTGCCAAATTTGGAGACCCAGAAGTTGAATGGGGCAGACCCACCAGTCAGTACGCATAGGTGTGTGCACCCATACTGTCCCACCATGTTGCTGAAATGCTGCCTCCTGCTAAGACGTTGCCTATCAGCTGGTGGTGCTGTTTGTTGTGGCGTGCTGCTGACAAAGCTTTTCCACATTTCGGCCATGCTAACCCTGCATTCTGAGGTGCTGGCCATGCTACAGCTGCTTTGGCGACCTCCTCCTCCTCCTCTCCCTTCGCCTTGTGCTTCCACTGAGCCCCCTGTGTCATTTGGGAATGTCCTCAGCAGAGCGTCTACCAGCATGCGCTGGTAGTCGCGCATCTTCTGACCATGCTCCAGTGAGGGAATTAAGGACGGCACATTGTCCTTGTAACAGGGATCCAGCAGGGTGGCCACCCAGTAATCAGCACAAGTTACAATGTGGGCAACTCGGCTATCGTTGCGCAGGCACTCCAGCATATAGTCTCTCATGTGTGCCAGGCTGCCCAGAGGCAAAGACAAGGTGTCCTCTGTGGGAGGTGTATCATCTGTGTCCTCCGTATCCCCCCACCCACACTCCAGTGATGCCCACGAGCTGCGCTTGGTGCCACCCTGCTGTGAACACGGTTCCTCCTCATCATCCTCGTCCTCCTCATCCTCTAGAACTGTGCCCTGGCTTGAAAATGTTTTACCTGGCCTATGCTGGTGCAGGAACCCACCCTCTGAGCCACTTGTGAATGACTGGCCTGATAACCCTGGAAATGACCCCTCTTCCTCCTGTGCCACATCCTCTTCCATCATCCCCCGAAGTGTTTTTTCAAGGAGACATAGAAGTGGGATAGTAACGCTGAGAACAGCATCATCAGCACTGGCCATGTTGGTGGAGTACTCAAAACACCGCAATATGGTACACAGGTCTCGCATGGAGGTCCACTCATTAACACAATTTTATTTTTACTCATTTTTTTATATGGATTTTTGCACTTTCTCTATATACACATAGGACACTTAAGATACTCAATTCGCTCTTTCTATTCACATACTATGAACCTATACACTTTATTTGGGTTTACATATGGTCCCTTTCTATTTCTACAACACCGCTGCGGAGTTTTCCATGTTCTCTTTTTGAAGTTCCTCTTTCTTAGGGCACATACACGTACGATCGGCTCGTACGCACGATCGGGTCTTCCACCCATAAAGCCTATCTGTCTTTTGACAAAAAGGACGTTCCTTGCTGACACCATTTCATAGAGGAAGATACGACGTGTATCTATCCACGCCTACTTCCTGGGAAGCCTGCGAGGCGGTAATATCTTGAGCAAATCCTTCTTCCATATCCGGGTTATAGGGAACCCAGACCGCATATACGTTCAGAATTTTTTCCGTTCGTATCTCGGATCCCTCTTAATTCTAATAAATTCTAATTTCCTAACGCAAGATATATAATTCACATTCTATTTTTTGGTCTAACACTAATACATTTTTTTGTTTCATTATTAAGATTCTTTGCACCCACCTTTTCTTCCGGGTCATAACAGTGGTTTTACACATGGATACATGATAATGAGGCGTGGAGCGCACGCCGATGACGCCATCTTAGGAACAGATTTTGACTTCCATTTTTTCAGCCCTCTAGGGGCCGGATTAGCATTTTGATTTATTTGTTATAAATAGGAGTAACGACAGGAGGGGGGAATACCCCAGATGACGGCTTTTGAGCTGAAACGCGTCGGGTTCCCAGACTCCTCCTGTCATACCGGTTTCTATTACAAGAGCTCTTTTTTTACATATACATTGTGAGTATTTTTAATCCTTCCAATTGCAATAAAATTTTACAAAACAGTATTACACTATTGTGGTTCCCCCTTTCTTATAAACCTATGGTGAACGTTGGAACTACCTGGGAAGTGCTATCTGGAGGATTCCAAGTCACCCCTTGGGACAAGAATTCGTCTCCTATCTCCTTCCCTTTGACATTCCTGTCTTCACGACCACAGGATACTGGATCATCTATACTTGTGTTGGATCCTAGACCCCTGTGCAATATCTACCAGATTCTGGTAAGCTCACATCCATTTTTCGTTTATCGGATTATACTGGAATGTCCTGTGGGTTTGACAGCACTTATATGAAGCATTGAATTGGAATCTTTGCATCTAATATGCGTCAGATTCGAATGAATGAATTAGCAAGTTTATACCTGCAAACCTTTGGTTTTGGTCCTAAAGTCCAAGTTTAAGAACTGCCTATTTATCCCTTTTCCCTTTTCATAGGATATTGTTTATATCTGTTCCTCATACATATATATATAATTGTTCCTCATTCTTAGGCGCTGCAATTTGTTTTGGGATAGTTTATGGAGGCCCACTCGTTGGTGGTGTAGTGGTGCTGTTCCGCAGAGCGACTAACCCGTGCATGCTGCAGCTGAAACTCCACTATTGCCTGCTGCTGCTCGCACAGTCTCTCCAGCGTGTGCAAGGTGGAGTTCCACCTTGTGGGCACATCACATAGGAAGCGGGAAGGCCGAAGTTCCGCTGTAGCGCAGACAGGTGGGCAGCAGCAGGGTGAGAACGCCGAAAGCGCGCACAGACGGCCCGCACTTTCTGCAGCAGCTCTGACATATCCGGGTAATTTTTTAGAAATTTCTCCACCACCAAATTCAGCACATGCGCCAGGCAAGGGATGTGCATCAAACCGGCTAGGCCCAGAGCTGCTATGAGATTTCGCCCATTATCGCACACCACCAAGCCCAGCTTGAGGCTCAGTGGCAACAACCACTCATCGGTCTGTTGTTCAATGCCCATCCACAGCTCCGGCGCAGTGTGGGTTTTATCCCCCAAACATATCAGCTTGCTGTCGTTTCCCCCTGGAGGTGCTGAAGTTGGTGGTGAAGGTGTTACGCTGACCAGATGAGGAGGTGGTAGAGGAGGAGGAAGCGGAGTAGGAGGAGGAGAAGGAGGCAACAAGAGGCAAAGAGAAATGCCCTGCAATCCTCAGTGGCAGAAGGACATGCGCCAAACTGCTATCTGCCTCAGGCCCACCCGTCCCTACATTTGCCTAGTGTGCAGTTAGCGAGATATAGCATCCCTGCCCGTGCTTACTGGTCCATGTATCAGTGGTTATGTGGACCTTGCCACAGATGGTGTTGCGCAGTGCACACTTGATCTTGTCCCCCACTTGTTTGTGCAGGGAAGAGATGGCTCGCCTGGAAAAGTAGTGGCGGCTGGGAACCATGTACTGTGGGACAGCCACCGCCATCAGGTTTTTAAAACGGTCCGTGTCCACCAGACGGAATGACAGCATTTAAAGGCCAGGAATTTTGAAATGCTGGCATTCAGGGCCATGGATCGCGAGTGGGTAGGGGGGTACTTCCTCTTTCTCTCCAGTGTTTGGGAGATGGACAGCTGTAAGCTTCCATGGGACCATGGTGTGGAAATGCTTGGGGACGGTGGCGGACATGGTGGCGTTGCTGTCACATGGTTTGTTTGCTGGGTGGCAGGTGACACTGGCAATATAAAGGCGGAGGAAGAGGCCGAGGCAGCAGCAGAAGAGGAAGCAGGAGGAGCCTGAGACCTTTCTTGGATTTTGAGGTGCTTATTCCACTGCAGCTCATGCTTTGCATGTAGATGCCTGGTCATGCAGGTTGTGCTAAGGTTTAGAACATTTATGCCTCGCTTCAGGCTCTGATTGCACAGCATGCAAACCACTCGTGTCTTGTCATCAGCACATTGTCTGAAGAACTGCCACGCCAGGGAACTCCTTTGTTCTGCCTTTTGTGTGCTAGGTCCCTGGGTGTGGTGGGTAGTAGCAGGCATACTGTCTAGGGGACGGTCGCTCCGCTTTTGCAACCTGCTTCCTCTTTTGCTGTGCTGGTGCCTCTGTGCGACCACCACCTCTTCCTCCAAACTGCACACGTCACTCGCATGACCTTCATTCCCTGTGGGGTCTAGGATCTCATCATCCTCCACATCATCTTCAACCCACTCTTCACCACTGTCCTCCTTGTCAGTCTGCACACTGTAGAAAGCCGCAGCAGTTGGCACCTGTGTTTCGTCATCATTAGAGACGTGCTGCGGTGGTGTTTCCATGTCCTCACCCTGAAACAGAAGTGGTTGGGCACCGGTGCACTCAATGTCTTCCACTTCTGGGGCAGGGCTATGTGGATGGCCCACGGAAAGCACACCAGCAAAGTCATCAAAAAGCATAAGAGACTGCTGCATGACTTGGGGCTCAGACTGCTTGGCTGATTTACAAGAAGCTGAAGTGAAAGACAGATGGCCATGGGGTTCAGGTGCGAACTCTGAGCTTTCATCAAGGGACCGGTTGGGAGACAATGTGAAGGAACTGGAGGCATTGTCAGCCACCCAATCTACTATCGCCTGTACTTGTTCTGGCCTCACCATTCGTTGAGCGGCATTCGGGCCTAGCATATAACGTTGAAGGTTCTGTCGGCTACTCGCACCTGAAGAAGGTGTTTCACTTGTGCGTGTATCTGGCACAGATCGACCATGTCCTCTCCTTGCAACAGGAGCTTCACCAACACCACCAACACCAGCAGCACCAGCAGCACCACGACCACGTCCCTTATTTGACGCTCTCCTCATTCACGACGCAAATATACTATTTAGCACAAATTTATATTATTTTTTAAACCGGCAACGTGGACGCGCTTTTTAATTTTGTGCAAGAAATGCAAAGCAAGGTGCAAATGTACTATGTAGCACTATTGTTTTTTTTTTTTTTTAAACCAGCAATGTCAATGGACTTTTTAATTTAGTGCAAGAAATGCACAGCAAAGTGCAAATGTACTATGTAGCACTATTTATTATTCTTTTTTTTTAAACCAGCAATGTAGACGCACATTTTAATTTTGTGCAAGAAATGCACAGCAAGGTGCAAATGTACTATGTAGCACTATTTATTATTATTTTTTTTTTAATCAGCAATGTAGACACAATTTTTAATTTTGTGCAAGAAATGCACAGCAAGGTGCAAATGTACTATGTAGCACTATGTATTATTCTTTTTTTTTAAACCAGCAATGTAGACGCACTTTTTAATCTTGTGAAAGATATGCACAGCAAGGTGCAAATGTACTATGTAGCACTATTTTTATTTATTTTTTTAAACCAGCAATGTAGATGCACTTTTTAATTTTGTGCAAGAAATGCACAGCAAGCTGCAAATGTACTATGTAGCACTATTTATTATTCTTTTTTTTTAAACCAGCAATGTCAACGCACTTTTTAATTTTGAGCAAGAAATGCACAGCAAGGTGCAAATGTACTATATAGCACTATTTTTTATTTTTTTTTTTAAACCAGCAATGTCAACTCTCTTTTTAATTTTGTGCAAGAAATGCACAGCTGGCCGCAAATGTGGTATTTAGAATATTTTTTTTTAAACCAGCAATGTAGACGCACTTTTTATTTTTGTGCAAGAAATGCACCGCTGGCATTAGTATTTGGAATTTTTTTTTTTTTAAACCAGCAATGTAGACACACTTTTTATTTTTATGCACGAAATTCACCGCTGGCCGCAAATGTAGTATTTAGAATATTTTAAATAAAACCAGCAATGTAGACACACTTTTTATTTTTAGTTTACAGTTTATTGAGAATTTTTCAATTAACATAGGGTTGCGACTTCCGGTTCCGGCGCCGCATGGAGAGGAGCTAGGAGACATCAGCTCCGCTCCCCAGTCAGCAAAACGGCATTTAAAAGCGGCGATCAGGGTGCTAACAACACACCAAA
>BLSH010257549.1:4713-16143 GCA_018402905.1 Glandirana rugosa | reverse complement strand
GGGAGGAATAGTGTCCCATCATTGGTGTCAGTGGGAGGAATAGCGCCCCATCATTGGTGTCAGTGGGAGGAATAGTGTCCCATCATTGGTGTCAGTGGGAGGAATAGTGTCCTAACATAAAAGGCTCTGGCAGTGAAAGGGTCAAAGGCCATGCTGGAATTTGTTGTCCCACAGACAGACCAAAGGTCTGGTCTTTGGGAAATGTCTGATATTCCACGCTTAACCCAAAGAAGTCTCCATAAATCAGAGGTGAAGGTGTGAAGAGGCCCCTCGTTCCGAATTCCTCAGTAATTGTAACCCAGACAGCCGAAATACAACTGGAAGTGACATTGACTTTGTAGCACAATAGGCCTTAGCATGATATTTACACCTCCGCTGCTCCGGGGGCTTCCTGTAACCGCGTCCCGCCAACATATTCCTCTCCCAGGACGCATTCTCCCAGAGTGTGAAGCCCGGCGCTGTCGCATGTTTTTCCAATGAAGACTCTGCAGGTTCTGCACAATGCGCCGCTTTGTTCCCAGACAGAGAGCATAGATATTACTTGTAATAAACGCTATGATGTCATCTCACTGATAGGGGGCGCCGCGTTTGGGGTTTTTGCGGCGCGTGTTCGTTTTTATTTTCAATGCAAGTGGGACTAATGGGCATGATCTTCTCTATGTAACTAAACCCCTCTTCACCTTGCTTACACCAAATGTATACCAGGATGAAGGCTGTAAACCCAGAGGAGAGGAAAGTGTGGAGCTGATGTCTGTATGGGGCGCCCTCTTCCCACCGACCACCAATGTAAGGAGCATTCTTCCCACCAACCACCAATGTAAGGAGCATTCTTCCCACTGATCACCAATGTAAGGGACATTCTTCCCACTGATCACCAATGTAAGAGACATTCTTCCCACTGATCACCAATGTAAGGAGCATTCTTCCCACTGACCACCAATGTAAGGATCATTCTTCCCAATGATCACCAATGTAAGGAATATTCTTCCCACTGATCACCAATGTAAGGAACATTCTTCCCACTGATCACCAATGTAAGGAACATTCTTCCCACTGATCACCAATGTAAGGAGCATTCTTCCCACTGATCACCAATGTAAGGAGCATTCTTCCCACTGACCACCAATGTAAGGGGGCATTTCTCTACTGACCCCCAATGTAAGGTGGCATTTCTCTACTGACCCCCAATGTAAGGGGGCATTTCTCCACTGACCCCCAATGTAAGGTGGCATTTCTCCACTGACCCCCAATGTAAGGGACATTCTTCCCACTGATCACCAATGTAAGGAACATTCTTCCCACTGATCACCAATGTAAGGAGCATTCTTCCCACTGATCACCAATGTAAGGGGGCATTCTTCCCACTGATCACCAATGTAAGGGGGCATTCTTCCCACTGATCACCAATGTAAGGAGCATTCTTCCCACTGATCACCAATGTAAGGGGGCATTCTTCCCACTGATCACCAATGTAAGGAACATTCTTCCCACTGATCACCAATGTAAGGAACATTCTTCCCACTGATCTCCAATGTAAGGAACATTCTTCCCACTGATCACCAATGTAAGGGACATTCTTCCCACTGATCACCAATGTAAGGGGCATTCTTCCCACTGATCACCAATGTAAGGGACATTCTTCCCACTGACCACCAATGTAAGGGGGCATTTCTCTACTGACCCCCAATGTAAGGGGGCATTTCTCCACTGACCCCCAATGTAAGGTGGCATTTCTCCACTGACCCCCAATGTAAGGAACATTCTTCCCACTGACCACCAATGTAAGGGGGCATTTCTCCACTGATCACCATTGTAAGGGGGCATTTCTCCACTGCCCACCAATGTAAGGGGGCATTTCTCCACTGACCCCCAGTGTAAAGGGGGCATTTCTCCACTGATCACCAACGTAAGGGGGCATTTCTCCACTGACCCCCAATGTAAGGGGGCATTTCTCCACTGACCACCAATGTAAGGGGGCATTTCTCCACTGACCCCCAATGTAAAGGGGCATTTCTCCACTGACCACCAATGTAAAGGGGGCATTTCTCCACTGACCCCCAATGTAAGGGGGCATTTCTCCACTGACCACCAATGTAAGGGGGCATTTCTCCACTGACCCCCAATGTAAAGGGGCATTTCTCCACTGACCACCAATGTAAAGGGGGCATTTCTCCACTGACCCCCAATGTAAAGGGGCATTTCTCCACTGACCACCAATGTAAAGGGGGCATTTCTCCACTGATCACCAATATGTGTCGTGTATACACCAGGACTGAGTATATACAGTGCCTTGAAAAAGTATTCATACCCCTTGAGTTTCCCCACATTTTGCCATGTGACACCCGAAAATGTAAATGGATTTTATTGGGATTTTATGTGATAGACGACACAAAGTGGCCCATAATTGTGAAGTGGAAGGAAAATGATAAATGATACAAATAAATCTGTGACAAGTATGGGGGGCATTTGTATGGCGCCCCCTTTACTCCGATACCCCTAACTAAAATCTAGAGGAACCAATTGCCTTCAGAAGTCACCTAATTAGTAAATAGAGTCCCCCTGTGTGTCATTTAATCTCAGTATAAATACAGCTGTTCTGTGAAGCCCTCAGAGGTTTGTTAGAGAACCTTAGTGAACAAACAGCATCATGAAGGCCAAGGAACACAGCAGACAGGTCAGGGATAAAGTTGTGGAGAAATATAAAGCAGGGTTGGGTTATAATAAAATCTCCCAAGCTTTGAACATCTCAGGGAGCTCTGTTCAATCCATCATCGGAAAATGGAAAGAGTGGCACAACTGCCAACCTACCAAGACATGGCTGTCCACCTAAACTGAACGGCCGGGCAAGGAGAGCATTCATCAGAGAAGCAGCCAAGAGGTCCATGGGAACTCTGGAGGAGCTGCAGAGATCCACAGCTCAGGGGGGAGAATCTGTCCACAGGACAACTATTAGTCATGCCCTCCACAAATCTGCCCTTTATGGAAGAGCGGCAAGAAGAAAGCCATTGGTGAAAGAAATCCATAAGAAGTCCCGTTTGCAGTTTGTGAGAAGCCATGGGAGGGACACAGAAAACGTGGAAGAAGGGGCTCTGCTCAGATGAGACCAAAATTAAACTTTTTGACCCAAGTGTAGCGGAAAACTAACACTGCCCATCACCCAGAACTCACCATCCCCACTGTGAAACATGGTGGTGGCAGCTTCATGGTGTGGGGATGCTTTTCTTCAGCAGGGACAGGGAAGCCGGTCAGAGTTGACGGGAAGATGGATGGAGCCAAATACAGGGCAATCTTAGAAGAAAACCTGTTAGAGTCTGCAAAGGACCTGAGACCGGGGCGGAGGTTCACCTTCCAGCAGGACAACGACCCTCAACATCCAGCCAGAGCTACAATGGAATGGTTTAGATCAAAGCAAATTCATGGGTTAGAATGGCCCAGTCACAGTCCAGACCTAAATCCCATTGAGAATCGGTGGTAAGACTTGAAAATTGCTGATCACAGAGCTCTCCATCCAATCTGACAGAGCTTGGGGGATTCTGCAAAGAAGAATGGGCAGAAATGTCCTCTCTAGATGGGCAAAGCTGGCAGAGACTTCCCCAAAAAGACTCCCAGCTGTAATTGCAGGGAAAGGCGGTTCTACAAAGTATTGACTCCGGGGGGCGCCATACAAATGCCCTCCACACTTTTCACAGATTTATTTGTATCATTTTCCTTCCACTTCACAATTATGAGGCACTTTGTGTCGTCCATCACATCAATCCCAATAAAATACATTGACGTTTTTGGAAATGTGGGGAATCTCAAGGGGTATGAATACTTTTTCCAGGCGCTGTACATTCATTGTGAGGAGATGGCAGTCAGCAAGCTGGCAGATCAGAATAAATCCCGGCAGACCGGAGTTCCCCTTTATTATTATTATGTTTATCCGCGGCTTCCTGTTTGTTATAATAAACATCGCGACTCCTCATTTCCTGCGCCGATTAAACGTAATGACCCCCCGCCGCTCGCCATCGACTCCGCGATCCTCGCTGCGCCGCCTCTACGGGGGTCGCGCCTCCTGTTGTGTTAATGATGCAATGAATCCGTGATCCCGGAGATCGGAGCAGCCTCGGCGCACAACGGCGTCACCTGATTAATAAACGGCGAGAAATTATTCCAAGTCACATGACTGGCGCCACGCGTAGGAGGAAGAGGCGCCCATCTGGAGAGGAAAGGGGGGGTCACCTAAATCTAAGACAGAACTACAGATACCAGCAAGACCGGCTCACAGACATCAGCTTGGGGGCGATTTATAAATAATATTTTATGTGAAAAAAAACAGCGCCAACGTTTTTTACCAATTTATTCAGCCGCTCTGCGTCTTTCTTCCACTCTCCATTAACAGAGGAGGAATTAATCCAGAAAAATGTATTTGGTTAATCATTTCCTCTGTTTATTAAGAATGATTTTTTTAATATATTTTTTTATTTTATACATTTTAATTTTATATTTCTTTTGTATTCATTTTTTTGTTTTATATTTGTAGTTTACATTTTTGCTTTTTTTTTTTATATATACATTTTTTTATTCTATATATTTTTAAAATGTATAATTAAATTTTAAATGTCCTGTTTTTATTTAATATATTTATAGTTTTCACTTATATCTTTATTTCATATTTGTAATTTACATTTTTGCTTTTTTTTATTGTATACATTTTTTTATTCTATATTTTTTTACATTTATAATTACATTTTAAATGTCCTATTTTCATTTTCATTTATATCTTTATTTTAGATATATATATTTTAAATTTAGTATTATTTTTTTATTTAGTATTAAATGTAAACTATATTTTTATTTTATATATTTTCATTTCATATTTCTTTTGTATGCATTTTTTGTTTCATATTTGTAATTTACATTTTTGCTTTTTTATTTTTAATTTTATACATTTTTTTATTGTATATATTTTTAAAATGTATAATTACATTTTAAATGTCCTATTTTTAATTAATATATTTATAGTTTTCATTTATATCTTTATTTCATATTTGTAATTTACATTTTTGCTTTTTTTTATTGTATACATTTTTTTATTCTATATTTTTTTACATTTATAATTACATTTTAAATGTCCTATTTTCATTTTCATTTATATCTTTATTTTATATATATATTTTTTAAATTTAGTATTATTTTTTTATTTAGTATTAAATGTAAACTATATTTTTATTTTATATATTTTCATTTCATATTTCTTTTGTATGCATTTTTTGTTTCATATTTGTAATTTACATTTTTGCTTTTTTATTTTTAATTTTATACATTTTTTTATTGTATATATTTTTAAAATGTATAATTACATTTTAAATGTCCTATTTTTAATTAATATATTTATAGTTTTCATTTATATCTTTATTTCATATTTGTAATTTACATATTTGCTTTTTTTTATTTTACACATTTTTATTCTATATTTTTTTACATTTATAATTACATTTTAAATGTCCTATTTTTATTTAATATATTTATAGTTTTCATTTATATCTTTATTTCATATTTGTAATTTACATTTTTGCCTTTTTTATTTTATACATTTTTTATTCTATATTTTTTTTAAATGTATAATTACATTTTAAATGTCCTATTTTTATTTTATATATTTTTTTAGTTTTCATTTATATCTTTATTTTATATTTTATTTTTTTTAATTTAGTATTATATATTTTATTTTATTTTTATTTAGTTTTAAATGTAAACTATTTTTTTATTTTAATTTTATACATTTTTTATTTTATATTTTTAATTTATATTTTTATTTGACCTCAAATTAATTGGAGGAAAGTTTAAAACAAATCTTATATTTTTAATTTACATTTATATTTTTATTTACATGACTTCAAATGAACTGGAGGAAAGTCCTTAAGCTGTCCATACATTATACAATTTTCTTATTCAATGTCGTTTAGATTTTCCTTCAACTATGTAATGCAAAGGCCTGCAAGATTGCATAAAAAAATCGAAAGTGTTTAGGTGTGACCTCATATTATATGGTTTTCGTTAATCTAAAGGAAAATTTTACAGGAAAATTGAATAATGTATGGCCAGCTTTAGAGAGTATTATTTTACTTTACTATTTATTTCTCTGTCACTTTTCTATGTTTCTATGTTACATTTTTATTTGTTATATTATTATTCTATATGGTTAATTTCTATTTTTATTTTCTACATTTATAGTTTTAATGTATATCTTTATTTTATCATATATTTTATACATTTTTTATTTTGCATTTTTAATGTATACCAATCTAAAATGTTTAATTTATATATTTATAGTTTTAATTTATATCTTTATTTTATTTTTTATTTAGTATTTTTAATGGGAACTATTTTTTATTTTAATTTTATATTTTTAATTAAAATTTTTGTTTTATGCATTTGAGGTCATGTGGACATGACCTCAAATTAACTGGAGGAAAGTTCAAAACTAGTCTTAAGCTTGCCATACATTATAGTTTTTTCTTTTTCAATGTTATGTTATATTTTTATTTGATATATTATTATTCAATATTGTTAATTTCTATTTTTATTTTTTATATTTTAAGTGTTTAGGCGTGACCTCATATTATATGGTTTTGGTTAATCTAAAGGAAAATTTTACAAGAAAATTGAATAATGTATGGCCAGCTTTAGAAAATATTATTTTACTAAAAGGGTAGTGGATGCTTGGAATAAACTACCAGCGTAGGTATTATTTTAGGTATATTATTTTACTTTACTTTTTCTCTGACACTTTTCTATGTTTCTATGTTAAATTTTTATTTGTTATATTATTATTCTATATGGTTAATTTCTATTTTATATATATATCTTTATTTTATCATTTATTTTATACATTTTTATTTTAATTTAGTATTTAGTATTTTAATGTATACCACTCTAAAATGTTTAATTTATATATGTATAGTTTTAATTTATATCTTTATTTTATATTTTATTTTTTTTATTTAGTATTTTAAATGGGAACTATTTTTTAATTGAATTTTATATTTTTAATTTAGATTTTTGTTGTATGCATTTGAGGTCATGTGGACATGACCTCAAATTAACTGGAGGAAAGTTCAAAACGAGTCTTAAGTTGGCCATACATTATAGATTTTTTTTTTATTTTTCAATTTTGTTATATTTTTATTTGATATATTATTATTCTATATTGTTAATTTCTATTTTTTTTTTTTTACATTTTAAGTGAGTAGGTGTGACCTCATATTTATATGGTTTTGGTAAATCTAAGGGAAAATTGTACAAGAAAGTTGAAAAATGTATGGCCATCCTTAGAAAATATTATTTTACTGAAAGGGTAGTTGATGCTTGGAATAAACTACCAGAATAGGTATTATTTTAGGTAGTGTTTTAAATTTTTATTTCTATAAAATTTTTATTTTATATATTTATAGTTTTGATTTTTTTATTTAGTATTTTATATTTAAACGTTTTTTATTTTAATTGTATACATTTTTTATTTTATATTTTTAATGCATATTTTTATTTGATACATTTGAGTTCACAGTGACATGACCTCAAATTAACTGGAGGAAAGTTCACGACTAATCTTATTTTACTGAAGGGGTAGTTGATGGATGCTTGTCCACTAGTAGAGGTAGTGAGACAGTCAACAGTAAAGGGCTTCAGAAATGCTTGGGACAAACATTGATCTGTACTTAGACAATAAAGTTAATGAAAAAAAATTAAACAAAAAATTTAAATAGACAAAAATGAAAAAATAAAATAAAAATGGGCAGACTCGATGGACTACTCGGTCTTTTTCTGCCATCATTTTTCTATGTTTCTATATTTTTATTTTATATTTTTATGTGATATAATATTATTCTATATTGTTAATTTCTATTTTTATTTTATACATTTATAGTTTTAATTTATATCTTTATTTTATCATTTATTTTACACATTTTTTTTAATTTAGTATCTTTAATTTATATTTCTAGAAAATTTTTATTATATGTATTTATAGTTTTGATTTACCGTATATCTTTATTTTTATATTTTATTTTTGTATTTTAAATGTAAACCATTTTTAATTTTAATTTTATACATTTTTTATTTTAGATTTTTATTTTATACATTTGAGGTCACAGTGACATGACCTCAAATTAACTGGAGGAAAATTCAAAACTATTCTTAGAAAGTGTTATTTTACTGAAGGGGTAGTTGATGGCTGCTTGGAATAAACCACCAGCAGAGGTAGTGGGGCAGCCAACAGTAAATGTCTTCAGAAATTTTTGGGAAAAACATAGATCTATACTTAGACAATAAAGTTAACGAAAAAAATTAAGCAAAAAATTAAGCAAAAAATTTAAATAAACAAAAACTAATAAAAAAATGGGCAGACTTGATGGACTACTCAGTCTTTTTCTGCCATCATTTTTCTATGTTTCTATGTTTTTATTTTATATTTTTATGTGATATAATATCATTCTATATTGTTAATTTCTATTTTTATTTTTTATATTTATAGTTTTAATTTATCTTTATGTTATCATTTATTTTACACATTTTTTTCATTTAGTATTTTTAATTTATATTTCTATAATTTTTTTATGTATTTATAGTTTTAATTTACCGTATATCTTTATTTTTATATTTTATTTTTGTATTTTAAATGTAAACCATTTTTAATTTTAATTTTATACATTTTTTATTTTAGATTTTTATTTTATACATTTGAGGTCACAGTGACATGACCTCAAATTAACTGGAGGAAAATTCAAAACTATTCTTAGAAAGTGTTATTTTACTGAAGGGGTAGTTGATGCTTGGAATAAACCACCAGCAGAGGTAGTGGGGCAGCCAACAGTAAATGTCTTCAGAAATGCTTGGGAAAAACATAGATCTATACTCAGACAATAAAGTTAACGAAAAAAAATTAAGCAAAAAATTTAAATAAACAAAAACTAAAAAAAAAATGGGCAGACTTGATGGACTACTCAGTCTTTTTCTGCCATAATTTTTCTATGTTTCTATGTTTTTATTTTATATTTTTATGTGATATAATATTATTCTATATTGTTAATTTCTATTTTTATTTGTTATATTTATAGTTTTAATTTATATCTTTTATCATTTATTTTACACATTTTTTTCATTTAGTATTTTTAATTTATATTTCTATAATTTTTTTATTTTATGTATTTATAGTTTTAATTTACCGTATATCTTTATTTTTATATTTTATTATTTTTTTTTTGTATTTTAAATGTAAACCATTTTTAATTTTAATTTTATACATTTTTTTATTTTATATTTTTATTTTATACATTTGAGGTCACAGTGACATGACCTCAAATTAACTGGAGGAAAATTCAAAACTATTCTCAGAAAGTATTATTTTAATGGAGGGGGTAGTTGATGCTTGGAATAAAACCACCAGGTAGAGGTAGTGAGGCAGTCAACAGTAAATGGCTTCAGAAATGCTTGGGGCAAACATAGATCTATACTCAGACAATAAAGTTAACTGTAAACTTTTTTTTTTATTAATTTTTTTTTAATTTTAGGTTTTTAATTTAGATTTTTATTTTATAAATTTGAGGCCACAAGGACATGACCTCAAATTAACTGGAGGAGACAAACGTAGATCTGTAATTTGACAATAAAGTTAATGAAAAAAACAAATTAAGCAAAACATTTAAATAAACAAAAAAAAGTTAGCTTAATAAAGTTAAAAAAAATTGAAGTTGTATTTTTTTGTCATAATATTTTTGGAAAATAAAGAAATAAAAAAAAAACATATTTTTTTATATCCTGTCACCAGTGCAGTACGGCGCCATCATGATTGGTGACCGTATGAAAAAAAATTGTAATTTATATAAAATGTTTTTTTTTTATTACATTTTTCTCTTTTTACATTTTTTTAACAGACTGAGCGGTGCAATATAATGTTACCATAGTAACACTGCACTACTACTTTTTTTTATTTTTTGCACATTATGATTGCTTATAGCAGTGAATTTCATGGCTATAAGCAAGCATTTTACTGAATGGAGCAAAGTCATTCAGTTTGTTTTGCTGTGATTGGCTGTGATTGGCCCTGTCTGTACCATGTGATCACTGTGACCAATCACAGCTAGCAACACAATAGTGCACAATGGATGGCACGAAAGGAAGCCGTATGTTGTGTACAACTGTCATGTGACCCGCTGTGATTGGTCACAGTGATCACATGGTACCGACAGCGGGCCGATAGACGCAGACGGTGACAGATCGCGCCGCAGCCGCGTTGTGGGAGGATCTCGTGTGACATCCACCTGGATCTACGAAAAGTCCCGTCCGGCTATCATTGTGTCATTGGCCGGGTGGGTACATTGCAGAGAATAAACCCCTCCCCCCTCTGTACATTGCAGAGAATAAACCCCTCCCCCCTCTGGGCGCAAGATTTGTAACAAACTTTGTTGCAGATTTCTACCTTTTGTTGTTCTGAAGAAATATCTGTTTGTTTCTCTGTGTCCATGTGCAGGGTGAATGTGAATGGGAGTGACTTTATAATTACAAATCAGCTGCTGCACCTGCAGGGCTCTAATGAGGACAGTGGCAGGGCCTGCATCCTTTTTAGATGTGACTTCCCATTGGGAATATCTGAAATGATGTTTCTGGGGGGCGTTTTTTATACCATCTGTGTGCAGAACACCTCCAGGTCACCATATTGCATTTTAATCATGGACACTGCCCTGCTTATTCATATCCTCTGCCCTACTGACTCCTATCCTCTGCCCTGTTATCCCCCTGTACACTGCCCTACTGACCCTTATCCTCTGCCCTGCTGAGTCCTATCCTCTGCCTTGCTTACTCCTGTCCTCTGCCCTGCTATCCCATTGTACACCACTCTACTGACTCCTATCCTCTGCCCTGCTATCCCCCTGTACACTGCCCTACTGACCCCTATCCTCTGCCCTACTGACCCCTATCCTCTGCCCTACTGACTCCTATCCTCTGCCCTGCTATCCCCCTGTACACTGACCTGCTGACTCCTATCGTCTGCCCTGCTGACTCCTATCCTCTGCCTTGATTACTCCTGTCCTCTGCCCTGCTATCCCCCTGTACACTGCCCTACTGACCCCTATCCTCTGCCCTACTGACTCCTATCCTCTGCCCTACTGACTCCTATACTCTGCCCCACTGACTCCTATCCTCTGCCCTGCTATCCCCCTGTACACTGCCCTACTGACTCCTATGCTCTGCCCTACTGACCCCTATCCTCTGCCCTACAGACCCCTATCCTCTGCCCTGTTATCCCCCTGTACACTGCTCTACTGACTCCTATCCTCTGTCCTGATATCCCCCTGTACACTGCCCTACTGACTCCTATCCTCTGCCCTGCTCATCCTGTCACATGTCCCCTATCGTCCCGTCTCCTATCCTCAGTCATCTCGTCACATG
>BLSH010257507.1:85373-97500 GCA_018402905.1 Glandirana rugosa | reverse complement strand
ATCGTTGTGTACGATCCCACAATCTGATCGTTGTGTACGAACGTACGATCGTTTCGTTAGACAGAGTTTAATCTGCAATCTCCAACTCTAAGCAGCAGTATTTGAAATCTCAAATTCCCCCAACAATCTGATCGTTGAGCACGATCGTAGCGATCGTTGTTTTATGCAGAGCTTGATCTGCAACTCAAAGCAGCGGTATGTAAAATCTCTAATTTCTGCTATATGTCCTCAGAGCAACAGCACAGACAGCAGTAGTAAAGTAATCTATCTCAGGATGCAGGATCAGGTCTTAAAATGTCTCAAATCTCTCCCTCAAGCTTTCAGCTTCCTTTCCCTACACTAACCCAAGGAGCATGTGACTGCAGCACTGTGACTCCAGCTTATAAAGAGGCTGGGTCACATGATGCACTGGCCAATCACAGCCATGCCATTAGTAGGCATGGCTGTGATGGCTTCTAAGGGCAAACCAGTGAAATGCTTGTTGATTGGCTGCCCTGCAGCTTCTCAACACATGGAGTATAATAGCAGAACCCCGGACCGAACCCGAACGATTTTTGAAATGTCCGGGTCCGGGTCCGCGCCACGGACACCCGAAAGTTCGGTACGGACCCGAACGTTACAGTCCGGGTTCGCTCAACACTAGTTATGAGGATACCCCCGGGGCACATTGGATCCAACCCCCATCACATTACATTCAATCACTGAGGAAGAGAGAAATATACCTTTTACTTATTTATCTATAAAGGAAACCTTTATTCTTAATGGGAGCTCCATGAGTGCAGTGTAGTAAATGGAAGCCTAACATTCAAAAAAGCTGTCCTTAACAAAAAGAAGGTAATTTATCAGCTGTGAATGTTCATGTTTCAAGTTCTACCCTGATGTATTTAGCTTTCTCTGAGTATTAAAATAACAAATTCCTTATAGTTGCAAAACATCCTCAGGCTGTTCATTTACAGGGAAAAAAAAAACAAAAAACAAAACAAAAAACAGTTTTGTGCCCTTCACACAATAACGCAGATCACTAAAAAATGTTCTCTATGTGCCCTTTTCACACCGCTCTGCAGCCGGGAGGTTCGGTGACTAGAGCAATCGCAAAATGCAAACATGTAGCATTTTACCACAATGCACTGCATGGCAATGCATGGCATTACACTGCAGCACAATGCACCTCGCTGCTGTGTGGAGACTTGAGTGAGGTGTCACTTTGTGCACTTCAAATAAAATGTAAAAAAACGAAAATGTATGTAGCGCTACCCCCGTAGGAGCCGCTGGTGAATAGTGATCCCCCACCCTGCAAAGCCAGACACACCGAATTATCGGCTCACTGGGACAGGAAACAGTCTATGCAGCTTTGTTTTGTTTTTTTAATTATTTGTTAATAACTTGGATGGGGATACGGATTATGGGATGCCCAGGGCCGGGACAAGGGGTGGGCGGGAGGGGAAGCTGCCCTGGGCGCAATGGTTTACTGTAGGAATGGGAGCGCTTTCCTTCTGTTACAAGGCTGACAGTAGTAGTGACAACGGCATCACTACTCCTGTCAGCCCAGTGCTGGGAGCAGTGCGGAAAGAGCCAGGATGTGGATGTGGGCTGTGTTCTCACTCCCCCTCCTCTTTCCTGACAGTGCAGCACTCCTGTATTAACAAGCAGGTGGTGGTGTTCACATACACACAGCAGGAAGGAGGAGGGGGAGAGAGAACACAGCCTGCACCGCCGAGTGGAGAAGTGTCCATGAGAGAGCCAGGATTGGAGGAGAGAGCCAGGAGTGGAGGAGAGAGTCAAGAGTGAAGGAGAGAGCCAGGAGGGAGCCAGGAGTAGAGGAGAGAGCCAGGAGTGGAGGAGAGAGCATGGAATGGAGGAAAAAGCCACAAGCATGGGCCAGTGTCAAGCATTTAGCCATAACTGAGCTAAACAGCGATTTTGACAAGCAATAGACTGCTGGGCATAGGATCACCTAAGCTTGCACATCATGAATGGTGGGTTGCAGTTTGGCATCTGTACCCTGGGCGTTGAATGGCCTTGTTCCAGCACTGGGGATGCCCACTTGACTGGAACAAAAGAACTCTTCAGGGACACTCAACTATATAGTAACACTCCTATTTATCAGTCCCAAATGAAACATTGTTATGGGGATCTGACAAGGCACTCAGCCAGATCCAGTAAAAGCCCCTTACAGGCAGGGACCGTTGCCCCTCTTTGGTGTGTAGAAAAGTCCCAGTGCCCAGCTATCTTCCTGTGGCTACTGATCCCAGCACCACCTCTTTAGGCACTGCCAGCCCACCTGACTGCAGCTGCCCCTTTCACTAGCCCTCCTGGCTAATCTTCCACAGTCCTCCCAGACTGACTCTACAACCATCTCAGACTGCCACTCCTCAGTCTTCTCAGGCTGTCTCTCAGTCCTCCCCGTCTGTCTCACTCACCAGCTGTCTTCTCCCTGGAGATCTCCTGGACGTGCTAGCTGGCTCCTGCTGTCCTCACACCTGCTCCCGCAGTACTGGACAGGACTCCTCTGTGTGTTGTGAGAGGATCCCTCCTGAACCCGAGCCCCAGGCCCGAGTTTACCCCCCCAGACTAGGGGGCTACCCTCAAGGGCCTCCAACAGCCTCCTCAGCACTTTATCTCCAAACTTCCACCCGAACTCCACTGCCCCTGCAGGCCAGACCCAGAGTACATGATGTCAGGGGGTGGGGTCACTCGGTTACGTCACTGGGTGGCCCCGCCCTAGCCTATATAAGAGCTGTTAAAACTAAAAAGACAGCGGTCGGCGGGAGCCCTCCCATCGAGGAGGAGTTTTTTTTTCGGTTTTTCTATTTTTGTGATTGAAGATAGATGGACATCGCGGGACACTTTTTGGAATTGGAATTGTCCAAAACTGTCTCCTGTGGTTTTTACATTTTTGGTGAATGGGTAGGGGTACAATGTACACGATACCCATTTACACAGCCCGCTTGCAGACCCCGACAACCACCGGCCAGGGTTGTCGGGAAGAGGCCCTTGTCCCCATCATCAAGGTGCTTTGGGGGGGACCAAAGCACCCTCCCCTTGTTGAGGGCACGTTGGCCTGGTATGGTTCAGGAGGGGTGGCGCTCACTCTTCTCCCCCCATCCTGACCTGCCAAGTTGCATGCTTGGATAAGGGTCTGGTATGGATATTGGGGGGGATCCCACGTCAATTTTTAAAAAAATTTGGCGTGCAGTTCTCCTTAAAATCTATGCCAGACCCAAGGGCCTGGTATGAATTTTGGGGGGACCCCATGACGTTTTTTTTTTTAAATGTTGGCATGGAGTTCCCTTCAAAATCTATATCAGACCCAAAGGGCCTGGTATGGATTTTGGGGGGATCCCATGCTGTTTTTTTTTCCCTAATTCTGTCATAGGGTTCCCTTAACCACTTCAGTACACTGTGTTATATAAGCTACACTGATATATGATTATATACTGTGTACACCGCCTGCACTGTATTATATACTGTACACCGAGTGCACCCAACCCCTACCATGCCGCCCCTAATCCCGCCTCTATACATGCCCTCATAAAATCTCATGACACTTAAATGTTGTATGCAGAATTAAGTTACACAAATACTAACAACAACTTTATCAGTGCAGCCTCACCCATGCCCATCAATGCAGCCTAACCAGTGCCTATCAATGCAACCTCACCAGTGCTCACCAGTGCAGCCTCACCTGTGCCCATCATTGCGGCGTGACCAGTGCCCATCCAATGCAGCCTCACCAGTGTCCATCTTTGAAGCCTTACCCTTGCTCGTCAGTACAGCTTCACCTGTGCCCAGCATTGCAGCCTCACCCATGTCCATCTTTGCAGCCTCACCCGTGTCCACCTTTGCAGCCTCACCCATGTCCATCTTTGCAGCCTCACTCATGCCCAGAATTGCAGCCTCACTGCTCTCCATTGCAGCCTCACTGTGTCCATTTTTGCAGCCTTATTGCCCATCATTGCAGCCTCAGTGTGCATCTTTTGCAGCCTCAGTGTCCACCATTGCAGCCTCAGTGTGCATCTTTGCAGCCTCAGTGTCCACTATTGCAGCCTCAGTGTGCATCTTTGCAGCCTGTCATGGAGAAAGAGAGAGGGTGGCCGGGATCATCCTAGGTGAATAGCGCCATTGAGATTGAGGATTCCTAGCTTTAACACAGAGTGGGGATTTGCCAGCTGTAATAGTGTACTTTAGAATTGCATCCGCTCCGCTCCCGGTCACATACACAGATCCCGCCCTCCTGACCCGGCACCTGTGACAGACAGAACACACCCTGGCATTGGACCTGCGCTCTGTCTGTCACAGGTGCTGGGTCAAGAGGGCGGGATCTGTGTATGTGACCGAGAGCGGAGCGGGTGCAATCCTAAAGTAAGCTATTGCAACGGGCTAATCCCTGCTCTATGTTAAAGCTGGGAATCCTCTTCATCAATGCCGCTATTCACCTATGTTGATCTCGGGCCACCCTCTCTCTTCCCCTGGGACAGTAGAGCGGCTCCTATTTATGCCGGCAGTGCTCGCCCCCTCTGCTCCCAGGCATCCCACCTCGCCAGCCCTCATTTTCCACTCGCAAAATGCGAGTGGAAAATTTGAGGGCTGATATACTGTACAGCACCGAATGCACTGTATATATAGTCTACACTGAATGCACTGTATGTATATATGTAGCACCCTCATAGTGTAGGTGCATTTTTCTAGCAGGGTTTTGCTAGGTGAGGTAAAATATAGTCAGGCCTGAGTGTAGGAGCAAGCCTGAATGTTTTGATTTGGGTCGGGAGGAGGGGCTCAGGGAGGATTGAGTTGGCTCAACAAATGAGGTCACCAGGAGCTCCCACTCCTTTCTATAAAGCTGGAGGAGGGTTTCTGGTCAGAGAGCTGGGAGATAGGTGGAGCCATCTGGAGTGTTCTAAGGATCCCAAGCAGGATTGGCAGGGGGCAGGCCTCCTTAAATACTCTGAGTTAGCCCAATCAGCAAGGAGAGAGTGTCGGGTGGAAATCTGGAGATGTAGCAAGGGCGCTGCGGAGGCCTCTACCCGGGGGATCGCCCCCATCTGGGGAGTGACCTTGAGGCCTGGAGGTTCGGGTGCAGTCAGGAGTGGTGGTGATTCATGGAGTCGCACAGGGGAACAGGAGAACAGCAGAGTTGCTACACGGAGAGAGACTTTAAAGTGATGCACCAGTTTGGTGAGTGATAGTCCCTGTGAGCTGGAGGAGAAAGTGCCGGAGCAGGCTGGGAGAGGAATAGTGGACAGTCTGTGGAGGCCTTGGGAGCCAGTCAGGGGAAGGAGAGTCACTAAGGAAAAGCAGGTCGGTGGGACCTGGAAGAGAGATGGGCTGGGAGTTGTAGTCCATCAAAAGGTCTGGCTAGCACTCAAGTAGTTTGCTACACATTCTGTGATCCCTGGCCTGTAATGGGTGTTCCTGAGGTCCTGCTGATACAGAGTAGGCCTCACCATGTGCTAGCCGCGGTGAAGAGGAAGGAGTAGAGAAGGATGATAAATTTACTTTCAGGCTGGAAACTAAGTGATGTGCTGGAGAGAAGTAAAAGATTGATAATCTGCAAGTTCTGTGTCAGATAGAGAACTGTAGAAGAAACGGTGAGCACGTTGAGTGCTGGAGAGTTGTGAGGAGTAACAGTCTGCAGAAGGATAGTCTGCAGTGCAAGTGTGCATATACAGGACTGTATATGGAGTTTGTGTACCATAATTCTATGGGCATCCTACAGTCATCCTGTCATGAAACCACAGTAACATTCTGTCTTGAAACCACAGCAAATATTCATATCTATTGCCTACCTTGCTGCATGTGTCCAGTTAAAGGCCAGGCCTCCCTCACCTGTGTGCTTTTGTAGTCCCTCCTCAGCTGGGCTCCACCCCAGGCCCTAATTGGGAACAGGATATAACACCTGGCAGTACAAGCCTGCATTGCTGATCAACGTTTGTCCGTGTTTGGCTATGTGTGTGGTTGTTCCTAACGTTTGCTCTGAATCTTATTCCATGTACCAATATTGGCTTGTCTGACTATCCCTGCCTGCCTGATACCCCAATCTTCAACTTTTTCTCTGTTTCTCCTATGTGCTTGTGGCGCTGACCCTTTCCTATTACCTCTGTGTATTCTTTGCTGTTCCTGAGCTGCTGCTTCCTCTCTTCCACCTGTAGCTAACTGAGCATGAGCTAGGGGACCCCAGGGGTTTGCGATCTGGATCCAGTTGCAGCCAAATCCATCCTCACCACTAGAGGCTCTGGAACACCCACTGGCTCTTAGACGCCGAGCCCTGGGGAAACCAATACACTAGCTCCCTGTGTTTCAATGTCCGTGCTCCAGGGGGCCCTCTTCCCGTATCAGCCGGAACTCATTAGCTCAGCTCTAGGTCCACAACCTTAGTGGTGCACTTCACAACCCTCGGTGCAATTCGCACTCCAGTGGTGCGCACCTGTCACCTGACCTCAGTTGTTGTGACACATCCCTTATCCCCACCCAAGTTATGTCCCCTAAACAAAACAACAATAACAAAGCCTGTTCATTGTCTCCGGATGTGTGATACAGTATCTCACAAAAGTTAGTACACCCCTCACATGTAAATATTTTATTATATCTTTTCATGTGACAGCACTGAAGAAATGACACTTTGCTACAATGTAAGGTAGTGAGTGTACAGCTTGTATAACAGTGTAAATTTGCTGTTCCCTCAAAATAACTCAACATACAGCCATTAATGTCTAAACCGCTGGCAACAAAAGTGAGTACACCCCTTAGTGAAAATGTCCAAATTAGGCCCAATTAGCCATTTTCCCTCCCCGGAGTGTGATGTGACTAGTTAGTGTTACAAGGTCTCACATGTGAATGAGGAGCAGGTGTGTTACATTTGGTGTTATCGCTCTCACACTCTCCTACTGGTCACTGGAAGTTCAACATGACACCTCATGGCAAAGAACTCTCTGAGGATCTGAAAAAAAGAATTGTTGCTCTACATGAAGATGGCCTAGGCTATAAGAAGATTGTCAAGACCCTGAAACTGAGCTGCAGCACAGTGGCTAAGACCATTGTCACGTACCTGGCGGTGGAGTCTGTCTTGTGCAGGAAGCAACCACTCTTGCGGCCCTGGTTCCAGGGTCCCCGGTAGAGCAAACAGGGAGCCCAGGAGCTCAGGGGGGCACGAGGGCTGGACAGGATCCCTGGTGGTGATAAGGATGGTCCGGTGCAGCTCGTGCAGGTAGCGGATGGTCGTACAGGCCGGGTCGGTAACAGGCAGGCAATGTGGTACAAAGGGTGCAGGCAAAGGGGTCGTCAGGTGCAGGCAGGGTGGTCAACAGGCTGGCAGCAGAAGTACAAGAGGATCAGGCAGAAGAGTGGTTGTGGGCAAGCTGGGGGTCCGTGCAGGCAGAAATCAACAAGGTCTAGGTCAAGCCGGGTCTCAGGATCAGATAAACAGGAAATCAGGACGCTCAGAAACACTCACACGCTGTAGAACGAACAGCATTTGCTACAGGAAGCAGGAAGTTTAAATAGAGCTGCTGCTGCTCCACGAATTAGAGGAAAGCACAAGCAAATGCAACTAACCCTTATCACAGTCTTCTAACATTGCCCTCCCCCCAAGGGGCAGCCTCCGGATGCCCAAACGGACACTTCTTTCTTGGCGGTTTCTTTTGAAGGCTTGAATTAGCTCCTCTGCATGAACATTTGCTTCTGGCTCGCAGGAATTTTCCTCAGGGCCGTAGCCCTTCCATTTAACCAGATACTGGGCGGAACCGCCTCTTTTCCGGCAGTCCATGATGGCCTCTACCTCGTACTCCTCCTCTCCATTTACCAACACTGGTTCAGGCGGGTCCGAACTTCGTCCCGGAAATGGATCTGGGGCCACTGGTTTCAACAGAGAGCAGTGGAAGACAGGGTGAATACGCAGTGTAGAAGGAAGGTCGAGTTCAAACGCCACTCTATTAATTTTCCTCTTAATGGGAAAAGGCCCGATGAACCTCGGCCCCCTTTTTAGACGGGCAGGCTAATTTCAGGTTTCGGGTGGAAAGCCAGACTTGATGGCCAGGCTGCAAATCTAGCTCCCCCCGCCTTCTCTTGTCGAAGGCCTCCTTGTTCACTCCCTGAGTTCTGGATAGGGTGTCCTGCAGGAGCTTGTTGTTACTTTCAAAAAAGTCTGTTGTCCTTTGGGCTGCTGGGACTGTGTTCTCCATGGACAGGGCAGGAAGGAATGTGGGGTGGAACCCATAGTTGGCCCAAAACGGAGACTGTTTGGTGGCCAAGTGGATGGAGTTGTTAAACGCAAACTCTGCCAATGGCAACAGAGAAACCCAGTCGTGTTGTGAGAAGGAGGAAAAGCATCGGATGTACTGCTCCAGCGTTTAATTTGTTCTCTGTTTGCCCATTAGTCTGGGGGTGGTATGCAGAGGAAAATGACAGCTTGATTCCTAGGGATGAGCACAGGGCTCTCCAAAACCTGGAGGTGAATTGAACTCCTCTGTCCGAGACAATACTGATGAGGACTCCGTGGAGTCGAACTACTTCCTTGATAAAAGTATCTGCTGTTTCTGCAGCCGTAGGTGTGCCCCTCATGGGCAGGACGTGTGACATCTTAGTCATGCGGTCTACGACCACAAATACCGTAGAGTACCCCTGGGAAGGGGGTAATTCCACAATAAAGTCCATGGCAATTTGGGACCATGGGCGTTCAGGTACCGGAAGTGGGTTCAGAAGACCCCAGGCCTTGGCCTTGTCAGTCTTGTTGCGGGCACAGACAGAGCAGGTGCTGACATAGCCCTTGCAGTCCTTATCAGCTTTTGGCCACCAGAAGGTGCGGGAGAGCAATTCAACTGTCTTGCTTACCCCAAAGTGGCCAGCCAACTTGTGGTCATGGCAGAGTCCTAGAACGGCCCCTCGTTGACCTGCCGGCACGAAGATCCTGTTACCGTACCACCAGAGACCATTCTTTGCCCGTAGTCTGGAATCAGAAGAGCTGCAGGAGCTTGCCAGGGAGCGCCTGATCTGTGAGAGCAAATCTTCCTGGGTGAGGATAAAGTTCCGTGAGGGCAAGATTGTATCAGGAGGTGTGGTATCTCTGGGTTTGCAGAACATTCGTGACAGAGCGTCCGGTTTGACATTTTTTGACCCAACGGGCTTGTCGTGGTCTCAGTCTTTTTGCCGTTCTCAGGTACTCCAGATTCTTATGATCAGTGTATATGAGGATGGGATGTGTGGCCCCCTCAAGTAGATACCGCCATTCTTCCAGGGCAGACTTAATGGCCAGGAATTCTCTATCTCCCACATCGTAATACCTTTCCGGAGCAGACAATTTGTGAGAGAAGAAAGCCACCGGATTGAGCAAGGCCTTGGCGCCTTGCCTTTGTGAAAGGATAGCCCCCACTGCGACCTCAGATGCATCCACTTCCAGAACATAGGACAGGGCCGGATTAGGATGCTTGAGGATAGGAGCTGAGGTGAACAATCCTTTTAACTTTTTGAACGCTGCCTGGGCTTCCAAGGACCAGTGATATCGGGTGTTCTGTTTCGTAACCTGGGTGATAGGGGTAATAATGGCAGAGAACCCCTTAATGAAACGTCTGTAAAAATTTGGGAAGTCCACGAAACGTTGGACCCCTTTCTTGTCAGATGGTGCCGGCCAGTCCAAGATGGTGGAGACCTTTTGTGGATCCATGTTGATGCCTGTTACTGATATAACTAGTCCGAGGAAGTGGATGCTTGACTGTTCAAAAGAGCATTTCTCCGCTTTGGCGTACAGCCCATGTTGTCGCAGACGAGCCAGAACTGAAGAGACATGCTTGCGATGTTCCTCGAGGGAGGAGGAGAAAATCAGGATGTCGTCTAAGTAAATGATGACGAACAAATCCAAATAAGCCCGGAATACATCATTTACAAAGTGCTGGAAGGTGGCAGAAGCATTGCACAGTCCAAAGGGCATAACCAGGTACTCGTAGTGCCCAAATCGAGTACGAAAAGAGGTTTTCCACTCGTCACCTTCCTGGATGCGGATCAAGTTATATGCCCCCCGGAGATCCAATTTGGTAAAGACGACAGCGGAGTCCAATCTCTGGAACAGTTCTGGGACCAGGGGTAACAGGTAGCGTTTTTTAACCGTGATTCTGTTGAACTCCCTGTAGTCTATGCAAGGACGCAAAGACCGATCCTTTTTTTCGACAAAGAAGATGCCGGCCCCCGCAGGGGATGTGGTAGGCCTGATGAAGCCCTTGTTCAAATTGTCATCCAGATAGGCCTTGAGGGCCGCCAATTCTGGTTTGGACAAGGGATAGATCCTCCCAATGGGTACTTCAGCTCCGGGCAGGAGCTCAATAGAGCAGTCATACGGCCTGTGTGGTGGTAGTTGCTCTGCCCCCTTTTTACTAAACACATCTAGATAGCTGTGATAGGCTGCGGGCACAGCTAGCCGGACATCCGGGTCAGGATCCGGGTTCAGGCTGAGCAAGGTGGTAGTAGCGTCCTTACGCCGCTGGAGGCAGTGTTGGCGACAATATTTGGACCGAAAGTTTACAGTCCCCATGGTCCAATCAATGTCGGGGTCATGTGCCCGGAGCCAGGGCAGGCCCAAGATGATGGGGAACAAGGGGGACGCTATGATGTCCAGACAAAGCAACTCCCGGTGACCGTCAGCTATGGTGGCAAAAAGAGGAGTGGTTTCCTGGGTGATGGTGCCGGACTTGATGGGGGATCCATCCGCCAGGTGGATGGTCATCTGGTGGGTCTTGGTTTGAAGTGGAATGTGATGAGGGGCTGCATAATTTTCATCCAGGAAGCAGCTGCATGCTCCTGAATCAATAATCGCCGTGACCTGGGTAATCCCTCCAGGAAGCTGCAGAGAAAGGGAGATGATAAAGTGAGAGACCTGACTGGGCAGGTTAGGCATTTCCACTGAAGAAACCGGCAGGCACTTACCACGCTTGGCGGGGCAGGACCTCACCACATGCCCAGGTTCCCCACAGTATAAGCACAGGTTCAGGGAAAACCTCCGTTGTCTCTCTTCAGGGGTCAGAGAAGGGCGCAGTAGCCCTATCTGCATGGGCTCAGGTTGGTCCATTGGAGAGGAGGAGGAGGTCGCTGGCGGAAAAGGAGGCGGACTGGGGTATCTTGGAACTCGGGGCAGCATCCAGGCGGGCCGCAAGGAACCCGAGGCTCTTTCGGTGCGGCGTTCCCGGAGTCGCCGGTCAATCTGGATTACCAGGTTGATGAGGGCTTCTAGGGTGTTGGGCACCCCTACACGGGTCAACTCGTCCTTGAGGGACTCAGACAGACCCAGGCGGAACTGATAACTGAGTGCAGCGTTGTTCCAGGCCGTGTCTACACTCCACCTCCGGAACTCCGCCACATAGTCCTCCACGGACCGACGACCCTGCTGGAGGGTATGCAAGGTAGCTTCAGCTGTAGCGGCCTGGTGAGGATCATCATAGAGCTGCGCCATTGCTAGGAAGAAAACAGCTAAGGAGGCGACCTCCGGGGCTCTCTGTTCCCAGAGTCTGTGGGCCCAAGACTGGGGCTCATCCTGCAGGAGGGAGATGACTAGACCAACTTTTGTGGCCTCCAGTGAGAAAGTACGGGGCTGGAGACCGAAATACAACTCACATGCATTCTTGAAAGCCCTGAATTTGCGCCGGTCCCCGGCAAACTTGTCTGGTAAGGGGACTTTAGGCTCTGATGGCAAGGCCACAATAGTGCGAAATGTGGACTGACTAGTCCCAGAGGCTGCAGGTGCAGCAAGCTCCTGAACCTGTTCTTCCAGCCGGGTGTAGCCTTCTTGCAGGCTTTGGACCGCCCGAGTGAGGCCAGCCAGATGGGCACAAAGTTCATCCATAGCAGAGGGTACTCTCTGCGTAGACTCAGTCATGGCTGTTCGTTGCTGTCACGTACCTGGCGGTGGAGTCTGTCTTGTGCAGAAAGCAACCACTCTTGCGGCCCTGGTTCGAGGGTCCCCGGTAGAGCAGACAGGGAGCCCAGGAGCTCAGGGGGGCACGAGGGCTGGACAGGATCCCTGGTGGTGATAAGGATAGTCCGGTGCAGCTCGTGCAGGTAGCGGATGGTCGTACAGGCTGGGTCGGTAACAGGCAGGCAATGTGGTACAAAGGGTGCAGGCAAAGGGGTCGTCAGGTGCAGGCAGGGT
>BLSH010257507.1:34978-49484 GCA_018402905.1 Glandirana rugosa | reverse complement strand
GGCACTTGTCCTAGTTTGAAGATGATTTTAGAACAGTTATATGGCTTCTACTGTTAATTAATACTTTTCAGACACAGTTTGAAGATGATCCACATTCACCTCCATTTTTGCATTTTTTAAGTTTTTATTTTTTTAAAAATATTTAAAGTTATTTCCCTGTCCCCATTTTTTTGTAGGGCACTTGCCCTACCCTTACCCCCATTTTACTTCCTTTTGCAGCCCTCTGGGGCTTTCCAGGACTTTCCTACAGCCATTTTTGTGCCTAAAAGTTCGGGTCCCCATTGATTTCAATGGGGTTCGTTGTCCGTGCGATCGTTCGGGTTCCGTCCGGACCCGGACCCGGACTTTGTCCCGAAGTTCGGACGGACCAGCAGAACCCGAACGTCCAGGTGTTCGCTCAACTCTAGTCATAAGGCTAACTTCATACTTGTGCATGCTGCTTTCTGCATGCAGAGCAGCCCATTTATTTCATTGAGCTGCCTTACTTGTGCTGTTTAAGTTTCTCTCGTGTCAGGAACACCTGTGCGTGCATTCCCAATATGCAGTGATATGAACCTAGCCTAAACAAGACATGCTGAATAACTGTGAACACATTCACATGTGATAACATGACCACTTACTATTAATAATAGTACACTAATATTCAAGTAGGAATAAAAATATGTGGAGGTCGTGGCTTTGTGGAAGACATGGATACAAACTAGTATCTGAAGCTTGGTGAGCCTCAAAACCATCCAAACACCTTGGCACATACATACTTACACATACTTACTCTGCTGGCCCCACAGCGATGGACAAAATTGAGTAAGGATTGCATCCTATGGCACCTGCAAAACCAGTCCACTTATACCACCCACAAAACTGGGCCAGTAACCACATAACTGCTACCTTTCCTGCAGCTTCCAAGGAGGCCAGTGAAATAGACCCAGCCCTGTTTTCCAGCCATCCAAACTTCCCTCTAGCCACCATGGATAAGGTATTGTACATTATCCCCTGATTCCATATTAACAAAGGACACTGCACTCCAGGCAGAAAGAGTCCACCTCTGCTCAAATTATGGAAGCCATATGTGATTGGAAATTCACTCTGGCATCTCTCTGGCCCAGTGATTGTGAGGGTGCCATAGGGATTCATCAGAATCTGGAAGCACCCTTTAAAGTGGAACTAAATCCTCCTATCCTTTACAGCAACAGAAGCTGCCATCTTACCCTCTGTTTCATATGCAGTTGCCTTGGCACTGCACATGTGATCTGATTTGATACCAGCCATTTAAAGGCTTGACAGTTTTGTTGAGAACACAGACAACACCCCCCAACAGAAAAAAAAAACCTGTCAATATGCCAACCCATCTGCCCAATCAGCACATGACAGCTCTCCGGAACTATCATTAGGTTTATATACAAGGGGGCTTGGGATATGGTGCCATGCCATATTTGGTCTATGGTCATAGCCATATTTGCTCAGTGATTTCAACACATTCCCAACCATGTAAGTGAAAGGAGCCAGTGATGTTTACGTGCCAATGTCCTTAAGGACCATTGACAGTGGAACGTTTTCATTTACAGTATAACAGCAGTAGTAATAATGCTGTCAAACAGGTAAATGTTCTGGCATTTGTCCAAACGCCCAAATAGCCAAGATTTGCTCAGAAATTGTGTACGGACTGAACCTTAAGATTAACTCTAATCATCACTTTTCTTGCCTCCAGAACTGCTGGGGAATGCCAATTTCAACATTAACTGTATAACTGATATTTCATCTGATATTTAATACAAATGTGCCCGTATGTTGTTCCCAGCTAAACTACGATTACACTGGATGGTAAATCTTTCTTTATTCTCAATGCTGTCTGGGGCCTCAGACTGGCTCAGCAGCAATGGTCCTTAAAGTGGAATTTCACCTCCCCTCCTCCTCTGCCTATTTTGAAAACTGTTTTCTTTTGGAGTGGGTACCTATTTCTACTTCTGCTCTGTTCTCCTAGGCTAGCAGAGCAGAAGCTCCCCCCCCCCCCCCCCTGAGCACAACCTCCTGGAACATGACACAGGTCTGAGGAGGCTGCAGGACCATTCAGAAAGTACAGTGTAGCTTGAGCATGTGCATGCGCAGTGGGGAGCTGGTTATTGTAATGCCAAGAGGTCATAGCTGGCTTCCCACATCGTGAAACCGGCGAACAGTATTTGTAGCTACTGACATTCAATTGTTATAGAAACGACTGGAGCTTCTCTTTAACATAGACAACAGGAATGACAAGACAATCCACAGGAGCAATAAGTATATTTACAGCCTTTGCAACTTTGACTTTGTCTTGCAGACATCTTGGGAGGATGAATGCTCCCTCTTCTATTTATGCTCCTCTTACTGCACCTATCCCATGAAACTCTCAGGTGTTTCATTTTCGGTGGGTTCTGCAGCATGTTTCCTCAATATACACCACTTGTCACCTGGATTTACTTTCCATGACTTGTTTATTAGTTATCCACACTGGACCACCATATCACAGTACCTGCACTCCTCCTGTTTTATCCTGGGGACAGGGCTCTTGTTCTGTCCCTTTACCTTGCCTTTTTGGAAAGTCTATATTTCTGCATGCCATCACATAATAGAACAGATATTTGTTCTTGTTGCTTGCAGGTGACAAATACTCCCATTTATTTTCTGTTCTTAAGTCTGGGTCTTAAGTAGATTATAAGTGTAGCGCCCTCTACCTCAGGTAGGTACTAGAGAGAGAGATGTTTTGTTAGGTGAGGCAAATTTAGTTAGGCCTGGCTGCAAGACAGGCCTGATTGTTTTGATTCTGGGCTGCGAGTGGCTCAGGGTAGGGCTCACAGGTGACTCACAGGTGGTGTCATCAGGACCTCCCACTTCTTTCCAGAAGGTTCTGGTGTTCTCTGGAAAGAGAGGTGGAGAGGGGAGGTGTAGCCACCTGTGGTATTCTGAGGAGCTCTGTTCAATCCCCAACTTGGATTGGCAGGGGGCAGGCCTCCTCAAATACCCAGGGTCAGCCAAGTTGGGGAGGAGAGTTTGGGTGGAAGAGATGGAGATGGAGTAGTACGGAGGCTGTTGGGGCCTTGAGGGAGCCCCCAGTCTGGGGGGGGGGGTGATTCGGCCTGGGGCTCGGATGCATCCGGGAGGAGAGTGAGATCCTGGAAGAGAGGCACAAGGGAGAGAGCACGTGAAGGCCATCAGAAGAGAGTACTGCCAGAGAGATCTCAAGAAGAGGAACTACAAGTGTCAGGTGTCAGTGAGTGATACACACCCTGGAAAGCTGGAAGAGGCACACTGGAACGGATTGGGGTGAGAGACAGTCTGAGAAGGGTGCAAGAGCCAGTTGGGACCGTGGTGTCACTGGGCAGTGAATGGGTTGTTGCAGTCAGGAGGGCTGGCAGGACCAGAAGAGGATGGACTGGGAGCAGTAGTCTACCAAGGCTAGCTGGCACACAATGTACTTTGCTACACTAAGGGGGCACGTGGTCCCTGCAAGTAATGGGCAGTTCTGAGGCTGTGCTAAAGTAACAGCACACCTCACCATGTGTTAGCTAGGCCTGAAACAAGAGTTGTGCTGGAGGAAGAGGAACAAGTGAAAAAGCAAGTGTTGTGCTGGAGGCAGAAGAGAAGGGTATATACTGTCGTGTATATAGATGGTCACATTTGAGAACTGTTGATCTACTGGACATCCCATAATTACCCTTCACCTATCCAAGTTAAATCCCCTAAATAAAAAAAAACTAAGTACCAGCCTGTTTACTGACTCCGGATGCAAGGACATGTGTGATTGAGGGCAGAGTGACAGCTCAACCACTACAGCCAATTTACACTGTTATACAAGCTGTACACTCACTACTTTACATTGTAGCAAAGTGTCATTTCTTCAGTGTTGTCACATGAAAAGATCTAATAAAATATTTACAAAAATGTGAGGGGTGTACTCACTTTTGTGAGATACTGTAAGTGAATCAGTTAGATACAAGCTGTTTGCCCAGGCACCTGTGGGTAGTTTTGTTATACGATCTGTTACTTTTGTTAAGAGATACTAGGCTCATTATTTATTTATTTATTTATTTTTTACCACCTCAGTAGACTGCCTTTAAAGAGTATGTTCACCTTGATATTCATACACAATTTTGGCTTAGTCTCATCATTGTGGTATTTTCATTCATATATAACAACAGTCCCCACCCCTTCTAACCATTAATACCAGATTTTTTATTAAATGCTACATACGTTTTGATCACTCATACATAACCCAGATTCGTTCAGCCTCCCCTATCCTTCCATTCCCCCTGCCTCTCCACATTCTCTCCCTGCACCACTCCAATAGCCTTTAGACCCTCTTTTCCACTCTGTTCTTCCTCCCTCATGTTCCTCCTCTTTCTTGAAGACTTTCTTCTCTGTTCTTATCCCCTATTCTAATTTATCCTATTTTGCCACTTTCTCCATATCCTTCTATATTCTTCTCTATTGCCTCTCTTTAAGTACACATATTCTTCATTTCCCACCTTCTTCTCCATTTCTTTTAACCATCCTGTCCTTGTAGGGGAACTCGTCGCTGTCCAATTTTTCGCAATCAGTTTCCTTGCTATAAACAAACTTCTAATAATCGGTGTTTGTTGCTTTATTGGTATCACCTCCTTCTCTATATATCCTAGAATACACAACTCTGGAGTTGCCCCCAGGTTGATTTCATAGATCCAATTTATTGTACTTACAATTTCTGACCAATATCTATATAGTTTAGGGCATCTCCACATCATGTGTATCAGATTGCCATTATTGTCCCCACACCTGGGGCATTTCGAGTCTATCCTACAACCATATCTGAACAACCTCCGAGGTGTGTAGTACGCCCTGTGGATTAACATCAGATGTGAGACTCTCTGAGAGGGAGACATTGACACTTCCGGTCCCATTTCCAGTACTCTTTTCCATTTCTCTTCCGTTATTCCACCTATATCACCATCCCATTTGCTCCTGCTTTTTAGTTCTACCTTACTTTTTATTACCTCTTTGCTTATCGTTTTGTATAACCCTGCAATCAATCCCTTTGTCTGGTTTGTGCTTATTATGTTTTGTAGACCGTTTAACTCACACCATTCCAGTGGTTCTTTGCCAAACTGCCTATCCAGGGCATGTCTTAGTTGTGCATACACAAAGGATGACTTCTTGGTTAATCCAAATTCCTCACTAATCTCTTGAAATTACTTAAGATTGGTTCCCTTATATAGTTGAGTCAGCCGTACTACTCCACATCTTTCCCATTCTTTATTCCTTTCAATCTTTTTTAGTTCTTGTAGATTTGTATTATCCCATATTGGGGAATATTCCGTTAACCCTTGATAGCCCATTATTTATTTTACCTTCTCCCATATTCTAGTATAAATGTGGGGTTTCTAAATGGGAAACATCCTGCCTCTAGGCCTTCTATTCCTGATCTATATTTAGTCCCTCTGAGCATTAATCTTATATTTGCCTCCCCTCCTTCAACCATGTTACTACCTCTCAGATGTACTAGTTGTGATGTCAGGAAATAGCTCCATGGGTGGGGTACTGCTAATCCACCCTCGCACTTGGGACGCTACAATACCCTCAGCCCTATCCTCGCCTGTTTCCCTTTCCATATTAGGTCCCTAAATATAGTTTCCACCTTTTGGAACCACTTCTTAGGTATCCACACAGGTGCATTCTGCAGGACATACAGAAGCTGGGGAAGCTGTGTCATCTTGATCAGGTTTCATCTGCCTGCTATTGTCAGAGGCAGATGACTCCATACCTTACCCTTCTCCTTAAATTTCCCAATGAGTTCCACCAAATTATCTTTGATATACTGGTTTGGGTTCTTAGCTATATATACTCCAAGGTATTTAAACTTATCCACTATCTGCAACTTCAGCTGGTCAATGTTCCCCCTGGGCCTCTCTGTGTCAATTGGTAAAGGCTGGATTTTTCCAAATTTATTTGCAGCCCTGAAATTCTGCCAAATTCCTCTGTCATATCTAATACCGCTTCCAGCGAAGCTTGTGTATCTTCCAGAAACAACAACAGGTCATCGGCATACAATGCTACTTTTTCTTCCCCTGACAACCTTCGAAATCCTCTTATCTTTGTTGAGGTTCTTATAGCTATAGCTAGTGGTTCCATAGCTAAGGAAAAGAGCAGGGGGGATAGAGGACACCCCTGTCTCGTTCCTCGTGTTAATGGAAATGTCTCCGATACTTCATTATTTATTTTTACTTTAGCTCTTGGACTTCCATATAACAATCTTAGCCATCTCACATATTCTGGGCCAAATCCAAAACTGGCCAACACTTGCCATAAGTAGTGCCATTCCAGAGTATCAAATGCTTTAGTTATGTCCAGAGCCAGCATGGCCCTAGACCCGACTTTGAGCGTTGGAATCTGCATATTTAAATATGCCCGCCTAATATTTAGGTTTGTAGCCCGTCCGGGCATGAAGCCTGACTGATCGGAGTGGATGTACCTCGTTATTAGCCCTCGCAATCTGCAGGCTAATACCCCCGCCAGAATTTTAGCGTCCGTCCCTAGAAGCGATATCAGCCTGTAGGAGGTCGGGCACAGCCGGTCCTTTCCATCTTTGGGAATAACTATAATTGTGGATTCCATCATAGATTCAGGTAGTTTACCTTCCCTTCTCGCGTTGTTAAATACCTTCAGGAGCAACGGGGTCAATGCTTCCCCATATGTTTTATACATTTCCTATGGCTTTAAGGGAGTCCCACACTATATTTAACGATGCAGAGCTTTCATTTCGATCTATGTATTCCCTAATCTCCTTTATAATTTCCTCCTTATCCCCAATTAATTCTAACCAAAATGGGTTCAGCTTCCATTCCCTCCTTTTGCAAGTCTCCCTCAGTTTTACCTCCACCATCAGTGGGGATTGGTCTGAGATACCTCTGGACATGTAGCTGACGCTGCCAACATGCCCCAGCATCAGCCCATTCCCCAATGCCATATCTATCCTGGACAAAGTATTGTGAGTCTTTGAGAAGCAAGAGAATTGTTGTTCAAATTGCTTTTTTTCCCGCCATAGATCTTTTAGATCCAACTCATTTAATATATTTATAAATCTATTTCTTTGCCCTCGTTCACTCTGTCTACTTGGGTATCTGTCCATTTTTTCACTTAGGACTACATTAAAATCCCCCATCACCAGGACTGGTATCCCTGGCTTATTTGAAATAAATGTCATTAGGCTATACAATATTTCTGGCTTAAAAGAAGGTGGAATATACACATTAGCTATTATAATTTCTTTATCCTCAATACTACAGTGGAGAAAAATGTAGCGTCCCTTACTGTCTATCTTTACTGTTTTTCCCGAGAACACCACCCCCACTCTTATCAGTGTGCTCACTCCTCTGGAATATGATGTATATGTTGAGTGGTATTGTACCTGGAAACTCTTATGATTCATATACTTCGTTGTATCTTTAGTTAAATGAGTTTCTTGCAGGCAAACCACCCCCGCTTCATATATCCTAATTCCAGAGAAGATTGCTCCTCTTTTCTTCTTATCTCCTAATCCTCTGATGTTCCACGAGCATACATTTGTCCTTTCAGCCTGCATTTACACCCCTAAGTGTTTTGTGACACCTAATAATTTTAAACCACCCCCTATGTTTCTTTAATCGCATGTTTTTTCTTCTTTTCCCTTTCCTTTGTAGTGCATATTCTCTCACTTCACACATTACACTCGTTTTATTCCCATACGACAGTCTCCCTCCCTTCCTCCCCCCCTCCTCTCCATGGGGAGGCTCATGGGGAGGCCAGGCCGGTGACTGAATCCTATCCACCTTACTTTCTTGACCCTCTTTGGGCCCACCTATAGGGCTATTATAGTGACCGAAATTTCCCCGATACACACATTCCCCCTCCGCCCCCTCTTCTAAACCCCTCCCTCCTCCCGACCCTCCCCCCTGTCTTTCTTTGTAGAAAAAAAAACAAGTAACCAACAAACACCCTCGTGGCTCCCTGTCTCCATTCACCTTCATTCTATAAATTATAACTGGCTTAACATTTGTACACTAGAGGATCTTTCATTCCTATCATCCCATTTCAGTATTGCTTCCATCTGTCCGAGACTTTCCGCCATTTTTCCCCAACCAGTGTAGAGCTTCCTCCACTGTGTTGAAAAAAATAGTGTCTTTGCCAGTCATTATGCGTATTTTTGCTGGATATAACATTGCGTATGTGATTTTTAACCCTTGAAACCTTTTCTTAACCTCCATAAACCTTGCCCTTCTCCTTTGTACTTCTGGTGAATAGTCTGTATATATTGAGACCTTTGTGCCATTATATGTTATATTGCCCTTCTCCCTTGCCATACGCAAAATTGTTTCTTTGTCCTTAAAAAATAGTATTTTAATCAAAAAGGATCTAGGGTACCCTCTTGGGGCGGGGCCCTAAATGGGACTCTGTGTGCTCTTTCTATAGCAAAGAACGGTGAGAATGATTCTCGCCCAAAGTTCTCCAATAGCCAGCTCTCAATAAAACCCACCGAGTTGGATCCTTCACATTTCTCGGGAAGCCCTACTATTCTTAAATTATTTCTTCTCATTCTATTTTCCATATCCTCCATCTTCGCTAGGAGTGGATCTATTTTTTTCTCCATTATCTTATCCTTCCCTCCATCTCCGTAGTTCTTTCCCACATTTTTTGTGCATCATGTCTTATTAGGCAAATCTCTTCCTTTAAGCTTTGCAATTGTTCATTCATCCCCAACATCATAGTTTGAATTAATTGCCTCCAATACTTCCCTCATTGTTGGCTCCGCTGCTGGTTCTATTACTCCTACCACCTCTAATTCAGCTTTCTGATCCACCTTTGTCCCCGCCCCCTGGCTATTTTGGCTTGTTGTCCCTCCTGCCGGGATCTTGGACTGCGTGGTCGGTACCTGACCCCCCTTTGCTGGCGAGTGGGCATACTTTTCTAATTTAGCAGCTGCTTGGCTCGTGTTTTCTTTACTTTAGAGGGAAGAGCAGAGCAACCGACAGACACACACAAAAAAAAAAAAAAAAGTTTTAGAAAATGTCCAGTTCCTGGCTCAGGGGGATCTTCCTTCCATATGTCCTACTTTGCATCTGCTTATGTATGGGTATTATGCCCCACATGCCTGATGTTCCATCAGCACCTATCTCTTAAAAAAAAAAAGGAGAGCGGAGGGGCATACCAATCCCCAGCGTATTTGTGCTTTTAAATACCCCTGCGCTGGGGGGGAGAGGAAGAAGAAGAGGAGAAAAAAAAAAGAAAAGGGGAAAAAAGGGAGGCCAATCTGGATCATGTATCACTGACACAGTTTTTCACAAAGTCAATATATTAAAAACAAATAATATGGTTTTCTCTCACCACTCCTCGGTATGATTTGCATGCGTCTTCTGTTACCCTCTCTGGTGGTCTCTTGGTCCCTGTTGTATTCGTGCACTGGCCACTTGTTCCTGGGCTTTTTCGGAAGGCTGGGAGAAACCGAATCCCCTGGTTGCGGCCGTTCACACCGCACCGCGTCGCTCTCACGTTTTTAGCTGTGCGCTCTCACCGCACTTTTCCCTTTCTCCTGTCCTACCTTATGCCCGTTCCGACCACCTCTTCTCCAGTGCCAGAAAAAAATTGTAATGATCAGTAGCGTAAGTATGCGCCTGCACAATGAATTTTACAAATTTTACTGTTGTGAACTGAGCCGGGTTCACCTAATAAAGCGTAATGGAGGTGCTTTGGGAGGACCATATTGCTGACTTGCAAATAGCCTCAGGAGACACTCAGCACTGTGCTGTCTACAGAGTTGGCGCTGCCCTGGTGGAATGTGCTCTTAAGTCTTCTGGAACAGGAAGTTCTTATGAAGAGTAGGCTCTTTTAATTGCCTTAACATAGTTACATGGTTAGTTACATAGTTAGTCAGGTTGAAAAAAAGACACAAGTCCATCTAGTTCAACCAAAAAAAAAATATATATATATATATATATAAAACCATACAATCCCATATACACAAAATCCTTCACCCATAGAGGATTCAGAGGAAGGCAAAAAACCCCAGCAAAGCATGATCCAATTTGCTATAGCGGGGGAAAAAAATCCTTCCTTATCTCCGAGAGGCAATTGCATTTTCCCTGGATCAACTTTGCCTTAAATATTAGTACCCAGTTATGTCATGTACATTAGTACATTAAGGAAAGAATCCAGGCTTTTTTTAAAGCAATCTACTGTGCTGGCCAAAACCACCTCTGGAGGGAGTCTATTCCACATTTTCACAGCTCTAACTTTGAAGAAACCTTTCCATATTTGGAAATAAAATCTTTTTTCCTCTAGATGTAAAGAGTGCCCCCTTGTCCTCTGTGATGACCTTAAAGTAAATAACTCAACACCAAGTTCACTATATGGACCACTTATGTATTTGTACATGTTGATCATATCCCCCCTTAATCTCAAGAGAGAATAAATTCAGTTCCTCTAATCTCTCCTCATAGCTGAGCCCCTCCATGCCTCTTATTAGTTTGGTTGCCCTTCTCTGCACTTTCTCCAGTTCCCCGATATCCTTTTTGAGAACTAGTGCCCAAAACTGAACTGCATATTCCAGATGAGGTCTTACTAATGATTTGTACAAATTGACTCCCAAATGTAAATACATAATCAAAGACTGGAAAATTTAGAAAATAGGCAAAGACGAAACAATATTCACAATTTAGGACTACCTGAGAGAGAGAAAGGCCAACACCTGGCCTCCTTTTTTGAGAAATGGTTGTTGGAATTATTGGGCAAGGAAGGCTTCTCTAAGACATTTGCAGTTGCAAGAGCTCATCACATTCCTATATGCTTATTAACCACTTGAGCACTGGGCACTTAAACCCCCTTCCTAACCGGACCAATTTTCAGCTTTCAGTGCTCTCACATTTTGAATGACAATTACTCAGTCATGCTACACTGTACCCATATGAAATCTTTGTCCTTTTTTTCACACAAATAGAGCTTTCGTTTGGTGGTATTTACTCACCACTGGGTTTTTTATTTTTTGTGCTATAAATGAAAAATTACGGAAAATTCTGTAAAAAAAAATGCATATTTTTTGTTTATGTTATAACATTTTGAAAATTAGTAATTTGTCTTCATACATTTTGGTCAAAATTTATACTGCTACATATCTTTGGTAAAAATAACTCAAATTTGTGGATATTATTTGGTCTTTGTGAAAGTTATAGAGTCTATAAGCTATGGTGTCAATAACTGAAAATTGATCATACCTGATGTACTGACGGCCTATCTCATTTTTTGAGATCCTAATAAGCCAGAAAAGTACAAATACCCCACAAATGATCTTTTTTTGGAAAGTAGACATTCCAAAGTATTTAGGAAGAGGCATGTTGAGTTTTTTGAAGTTGTAATCTTTTCCCACAATTCTTTGCAAAATGAAGATTTTTTTTCTTTTTTTCACAAAATTGTCATATTAACAGGTTATTTCTCACACGCCTCATATGCATACCACAAATTACACCCAAAAACACATTCTACTACTCCTTCTGAGTATGGTATGGCGATACCAGATTTGTGAGACTTTTACCCAGCCTGGCCACATAGAGAGGCCCAACATGCAGGGAGCACAATCAGGCATTCTAGGGGCATAAACTACACATCAAATTTCCTGACTACCTCTTGCACTTTTGAAAGTCCTGCAGCACAGGGAGAATGGAAACGCCCAAAAAATGACCCCATTTTGGAAAGCAAACACCCCAACGTATATTCTAGGAGGCATAATGAATCTTTTGAACATGTCATTTTTTTCCACAAGTTTTTGGAAAATGAAAACGCATTTTTTTTACACAAAGTTGTCCAGTTATACAATATTTCTAACACATAACATGTACATAGCAAAAATTATATCCCAAAATATATTCTGCTACTCCTCCTGAGTATGGCGATACCACATGTGTGAGACTTTTCCACAGCCTGGCCCAATACAGAGGCCCAATATGCAGGGAGCACTGTCAGGTGTTCTAGGAGCATAAATTATAAATCTAATTTGACTACCTATTACACTTTTGTGAGGCACTGTAGTGGCACTGATGAACACTGTAGTGGCACTGATGGGCATTGTAGTGGTACTGGTGGGCATTGTAGTGGTATGAATGTGGCATTGTAGTGGTATGAATGTGGCATGGTATGATGAGACCTGATGTGGCATGGATGAGCATGAATGAGGCTTAAATGAGCCATGGATGTTGATGGCTGAGCATGGATGGGGATGGCTGAGCATGGATGTTGATGGCTGAGCCATGAATGTGGATGGATGAGCCATGGATGGGGATGGATGAGCATGGATGGGGATGGCTGAGCATAGATGGGGTTGGCTAAGCATGAATGATATGGCTGAGTATGGATGGGATTGCTGAGTATGGATAGGGAGGACTGAGCACAGATTGGGATGACTGAGCACAGATGGGGATGATTGAGTACGGATGGGGATGACTGAGCATGGATGGGATAGCTGAGCACGGATGAGGACGGCTGAGCACGGATGGGGTGACTAAGCACGCATGACTGAACATGGATGGAGGGATGACTGCAGACTTGCACAGACCAGCGCTGTGGGCACTACAGATCCTGCCCACAGCGCTGCTGCATCCAATCTCTCCCCTCTGCTTCCGCACTTTACCGATCAGTATGGAATATCTGATCTCTCTGTCATTTGACGAAGCAATCACCTGATAAAGGGCCGCTGCAAGCGGCCATTTACCGCAATCCGTGATACGCCAGTTCCGGGTCACGGATGTTCCCGGGTCAGTGTGTTAAGTTATTTTGAGGGCACAGCAAATTTACACTGTTACACAAGCTGTACACTCACCACTTTACATTGTAGCAAAGTGTCATTTCTTCCATGTTGTCACATGAAAAGATAGAATAAAATATTTACTAAAATGTGAGGGGTGTACTCACTTTTGTGAGTTACTGTATAACACTCTGACACTAACGGACACTGATGCTAATTAAAAAAAAAATATCCTGACCCATACCTTGACCTTTAACCTTTACTTGACCCAAATACTAACCCTGGCACTGAACCAGATCAAACCTTGATCTAAGTATTTTTCTTTATTTTTTCTTTTATTTCTTATTATTTATTTATTTAAAAAAAACATTTACAAACATTTTTTTTATTTTACTTTCGGCAAGGAATGAGAAAGGTACATTGTATCCTTCTCCATTCACAGAAAGAGCTTTTCTCCACTCCTCTCCTGTTAGCAGCGTATCTTAAGCAATCCGTGTTTAACCACTTGTCTGCTGGGGACATTTTGGCATTTTCATGTACATGTTAAATGAGAACTATAGGCATTTTTTTTTATTTTGAATAGAGTACAAGAGAGTTATAACCCCTGTCAGATTTTTTTTTCTCCATCTGTGTCCAATTGCGGCCATTACCCTTCACTTCCTTTCCCATAGCCAAACAGGAAGTGAGAGGAAATTCCTGCAAATTAAGGGAATACCTTGGGGACCCCAGGTCATCAGAACCAGTGTCCCCATTGGAAGATTTCCCCTCTATTACTTTTCTGGGGAAAACACAAAATTTTAGATTTTTTTTACTTTCAATGATAATGGTAAACAGAACAAATAGAGAGGGGCAATCTCCTCAACAGGGGCACAGAGAGTTCTAATCCCTCTCCAATCTGTCAAAAACGAAAAGAAAAAAAAAAAAACTAAAGAAAAAGTTTTGCCTTTAGTTATACTTCAAAATTAGCTTTTTTTTTGCTAAAAAATGACTTAAAATTATCTTAAAACTCTGAATATATTTTCTAAAAGCCCTGGAGAATACAAAGATGGCTATTGTAATATTTTTTTATGTCACGCAATATTTGTGCAGCCGTTTATCACATTTTCAGGAAAAATACACTTAGATGGCTTTTAGGCCTCATACACACGGGCGTCAGAAGAAAAATAAGCAAAACGTCGGGTACGACGTTTTGAAAAAAATCTGCGTTTTTTGCGGCGTTTTGCATCGGCGTTAGTGAGCGTCGGCGTCAATAGGCGTTTTTTTTTAAAAATCAGTCCTCTGCGATTCTTCAACCTAAAAACGCCGGCGTCAAAAAATGCCGGTTAACGCCGGTACGGCGTTAGCAGGCGTTAGTGAGCGTTTTGCCGATTGGCGTCCGTTTTGCGAGTGATTGCGGACGATTGCGGCATGGCCGCAATTGGCCGTAAAAAACTGCGGCCGCAAAAATCCAACTTCTTAGCGTCTCCTGACTAAAAATTTTTTTTTGCGGATAACTGCGGCTGCGAGTGATTGCGGCTACGTTTTGCGGCGTTTTTTGCGTCTAAAAAAAGTTTTGCAGCATGGGCTGCAAAACGAATAAAAAGAAGACTGCGGGCACACATACTCCGGATTTTCGGTAGATTCACATAAAAAGGACTTTTACACTATTTGCCGACGTGTTTATAACGCACTGTATTTTTTTATAATGTTATCGGTAGAAACATAAGAGGTCCCGAAAATCTTTTATATAAGTCTCAA
>BLSH010257507.1:15618-32208 GCA_018402905.1 Glandirana rugosa | reverse complement strand
ATTGGTCACTGGCACCACATTTTCAAGATAACAAGCACAGACCTAAATGTAAAGACACAAAGCCTGTTGAAGTGCCACATTGGCATATGAGCACCGGACTTATGGGGGTATTGGGGGACATTTTGTCTTCTTTCACGCTAACAACAGCCTGGCATTGGAAGGCTCTTACTGAAGACGGTGTGGTGGGTGTTGGTGAGTGCTGCTTTGAGTTTCAAGATGTCACTCTAGGGAGGTGTGGGCTGCCTGGCTTTCCCTTCTTGCCCTTCATGGGAAAAGGCCAATGAGAATACAGGGGGATTGAAATGAGTCTTCCACCATATGTGGTGGCCCAAATCTAGTTTGGTCTCCCTTCCCAGCAAACCAATATATTTTTGCATTTCTTTCCCTACCTTTTTCTTGAATAGGGCAGGGACAGCCTTACAATGAAAAACAAAATCAATAAAATAATAAAAATTATTTGTTAGTTTTAACAAAAAAATAAAAAATGTTGTGATTGGGGGTAGAAATATGTTAAATGTAGTCCATTCAGACCCTGAACTGGAGGAAGGGGTCTGTTTTTACATGTTCTTGACCACATTTGATTATATAGGCACTATTCTTCCCATATAATCCTAGCGCCCTAGGCCCTTCCTGCCATAATCACATAGAAGAAGATGGAGGAGCAAGATGTGAAGGGAGAACTTTAGCAGGGAGATGGATTAGGACTAGGAAAAGGTGAAGGTGCAGAGGAATGAGGAGGGAGAGGAGAGGGAGTACTTGTGCCAGGTGTGGGGAAATTTCCAGGGAAAAGGCTTAAAGAAGGTTACTGCCATTGTCACATACAACCTTGCCTTGTTGAATAGTGTGAGGTTAGCCACCTTTTGCCCTGGGTCTGGAGAGCTGCCAGCACCACCAGGCATATGAGCTGCAACACAGGATGGCAGTGTTTATCCTGGGATGCTGCACATGCTCTGGGGTGCTTGGGGGGACTGCTGGTTAAATGTGGTCCACGTGAGTACACTGTCGCTGTCGGCCAATACACATGCTGGTACCACCAGCTTCAGCAATGTATCTATCCTGCATCCTTCCCAGCCACCAGAAGATTGTTCCTTTTCTGGACCATGCGTAACCTGCCAGTGAGAGTCTCAGATACATTTATGTTCCACATGTTGGTGGAGAGCAGGGATGGCCTTCTGGGGTAAAAATGGTGGCTAGGTATCAACCTCTGTGGTGTAGTGCAGGCCATGAACTCGCAGAAGAGGGCCAATTACATGAACTGGAATGGAGGCAGTTGCAAAGCCGACATTAAGATGTTGGGTATGGAACTTATTTAGTGAAATTTTTATTCTTCTGCTACAGCAGTAGATACATTAAAATAGTCCCTCACTTCAGAGAACATACCCTGTGGATAACAGTGGCCTGTACCTGTGGGGCACTACCACAAGACGGATTAGGATGGCTACTCCCTCCAGTCTTCTGTAAGCTGCCCTGGACAAAATTCTCCCTTGTTACTGTTCTGCCTCTTCTTCAATTGGTGGCACCCATGGGTGACCTACCATCTCATCATTAACACCCTTCTTATCGCTGGAGCCCACTTTGCAGTAAGCACCAGCTGCTGTACCACCATTGCTCCTTACTGCTCCCTGCCTGTCCCCTAAATGCTGTGTAACAGAACCCTACTTTCCCTCTATGGTCATGGCTCTATCTTCCTCAAACTTGCACATGACCAAGAGCATGACCAAATAATTCTGCTGACTCCTCATAGCCAGTTTGTGGGGTATGGTGGGATTAGAAGGAGTGAAGGAGGAAAAGGATGAATTAGTAGCACTTTATATAGTATGGATACTATGAATGGCAAATCTTGCAGGAAAGGGGTGGGGGGCTTAGTCGAACTGTCCCGATGAGTATTTCTGACAGTCCTTTAACTGTATTAACCCCCACTGCACCAGAAGATTATGGTGGCGGAGCGAGTGGGAAGGATAGGACAGAGGAAGATTTTTATTGTAAGGAGAAGAATCAACACCAAGGACACAGCATACTAACTGTAGGTTACATCCCTTGTGCTGATTTTTCTATTTTTCCTTTAGCTAAATCTAGGCTTGTAACAGTCTCCATGGCCGTGTGAAGCTCCCTATGCCCTTGTTTGACAATAGATTGCTTTTTAGCCTCAAACATGAGCAGATATTTGTCTCAAGAATTGCCCCCTATAGATTTCAGTGGGCTTTGCTGCTAAGCCCAGGTTTTTCAGATTTCAGTCAGGATACAACAAACTCCCCCCACAAATTAAAAATCTAAAGTACATATGTGCTTCATATTAGCCATGATGAAAACCAGAAAAGTTATCACAGGAGGGTCATATTTTAAAACTTGATATTCTAAATGTGATGCTTTAAATAAATCCAAAGTGATTTTGGCGTCCGAAGCGTTTACCTTTTTTTTTACCAACTTTTCAAGTGGTAACATATGTAATTAAGAAATATTTTATTATCTTGTTAACATTTGAAATGACATGAATTACTTGTATTCATGTATAGTTTAACTTGTTCAACCTACTGTATATGAAGAATTTCTTAGGCTGTGTCTAATTTTACACCTTAAAGTAGAATTATAAGCAAAATGTTAAACATTACATACAGTATGTGATTCAATCTGTTACTAGACTTAACAGAGTAGTTTTCTTTTTTCTGAGTACCCCCATAAAAAAGTTTTATTACCTGATATTCCTGTCAGTCGATCAATTCTTCAGTGAAATTGCACAGCATCCTTGTCACCCAGTGGACAGGGTAGTCTTAGGTGGACACGTGGTTTTAAAGATAAATTCGTTTTACAGGAGTTTCTTCTTTTCTTTTTTTTTTTGGAAAATGGTTTAAGCCACATGAAATGTTGGCCATTGTAACCGTTTTTGTTGATGTTAAATAGTTTTTTGACAGCCCCTTTAACTGTTACTTTTATCGGACAGCTTGGCATTTTACAAAGAGTGGAAAAATAACAGATCTATTGTCAGGATCGACAGGTAATAAAACTGTTACAGGGGGACTCACTGATTTGGTAATGCTAATGACAGGCTGCATTACATACTGTATGTCAGTTTTGGTTTTGCCAAGATTACCACTTTAAACAGTTTGGGATGTCATGTGAAGCATGTGAGGTTTTGTATTTAATAAAATCAAAAATGGCATATTGCGATCTATGAACCAGTACAACTAATTAGCAATTGTTTTTATTGCAATTGATATTTTAAGCCAAACATTAAAGACTTCTAATTATTAACCTGAACTAAACAATATTATATCAAATAGATGATGGAGAAAGAGGAAATGATCATTACCAGATGACTTACTTTGCGTTTCAGTCCAGGTGTCAGTTTGGAAGGGGAGCTGTAAGTAGTTATCAACTTTGTCTTGTTTTTATATATTTTTCTTAGCATAAAAAAATATTGGCTACGTATATGATAGAGTGTCATATTCCATAAAATCCCTGGAGTTCTAATTAAGATTTCACAAATGTCTGATATAAACGAAACAAGAAAAATATATATATTTTTAATTAACTGTTACGACAAAGAAGCAATTACTACACCCAGTATTGTACATTTGTTTGTCTGTCTTGTCATCTCCCACTGTGCAACAATTGAACAACAATTATCATTACAGTTTGATGACATCAACTTTTAGGTTTATTAAAAGGCCTAATTATGATAAATAATATACAGGGATGGCTTTTTGCATAGAAAATACAGGCCATGGCCTAGGGATTCCAGGAGTGGCATATAGCTAACCACATCGCATGGTGTCAGTAAAGCTGTATAATAAAAGGTTCTAGACTGCTATACAGAGTCCCCATTGTTGTGGTCCTTACACAGTCCGTATGTTTGCGTTTGCAGTGTACTGTACTCTCTGCTTACACCTCACCCATTTTGGATAGTGAAAGATTTTTCTTAAACAGCTACAAAAGAAGCATTTGAAAAAAATAACTTAGAGATATGCTTCAAAGGCAACCTGTGTTTTTCCAGTGCAGGGCAAAGTAAAAGATTTATTTTAGCAGTGGCCCCACCAGCAGCACCTACTTGCCCTTCTTCCTCTACCCTGCCAATCCATACAGCCACTCCAAGCTAAGAGGAATACCCGGTACTTGCAATTATGGGGAACCATGTGTCTTACTTCTCTACCTACCACAATACAGCACCGATGATTGATTGCTCAGGCACCAAGCACTTTCTCATGGGGGTAGGCAGTGTAGCACTTACCCCCAAAAGAGCAGCTGATTTATGAGCACCCTGATTTAAAATGACACCAATGCTTCCAGCAATACTACACCCTCTGACACACCAAGACTGAAGAAGGAGGATTTACTTAGGCTACACACTCAACAAGGCAAAAAAAAAAAACAGCAACAGCAACAAATATCCTATATACAGGGTGGTCTGGAAATAAATAAAAGCCATAGAGTCCTGCCATGGGGCACTCAAGTATATTTTTTCCCACTGTAAAATGGATGTCTTTCTCCTCCAACTTGCTGGAGCTCTCCAACGGATGTGGCCTTTGTTCCAATGAGGCAGCACAGTCCAACTCCACAGCGAGCTCTGGCAATGGTAGTATTTTAAACTCAGCGGCACCCTCCAACAGCCACCTCCCACTCCACAAGTGAGACTGCCCCAAGCCCTAGATTCTACTTCCTTTTCCTCCTTTCTGCAGCACATTGTCCTCTTGGGAAGTGTAGTTCCATACAGTTCTCCACTTAATAGAGGCTGTCTCCTGGGGACTACATCCTCCACAGTTCCCAGCAGTCTTTCCTCTCTCCATGGGCAGGTTCTTCTTCTCCCTGGCTGCACTGCAGCCAACCACAGTGTCTATTTGTCCTGGGCAGTGGGATGGATCTTCCCTGGCCAGTGTCTAAAGCCCTGTGAAAGTGTTCTCTGGCAGGTACTCTCTCTCTCCCTTCTTCTCCCCACTCCTCTGCTTACTGGCAGCCAAAGAGAGGGAAAAAGCTGGTGGTCATCCCTTGTGACAGCTTGCTAGGGGTAACTGTAGCCAGGGAGTGCCATGTGTTGGCAGATAAAGTTTCTCTTTAAGGTTTGCTCCTCTTAGTGATGGCGTGATTGACACAGGGTGCCCATTTACAAGGTGGGGGGAGCTCGGATTGCAGGTCCTGGGTCGGTGGTTTGTTAAGGAGAGTGGTCAAAAAGAATGTTTCCCGTGTGCTCTCCTCTGCAGGGGAAGGGCAGCTGGCATTTCATTGAGCAATACCTGATGAACACATTGGCAGCTTTGACACCACCGCACTGTTGTTTGGCCACAGTGCAGTGTACCCATGATTTTCATGCGGGTTACTCAGTTTCCCATAGACTTCTTTTGCATCCCGGGTTTTTGGTACATTTTCTAAAAGCGCACCAAAAGTCCTGCATGCTGTATCTTTGGTGCGCTTTCAGAAAAGCAAGACATAATAGAAGTCTATGGGAAACTGCAGGTAACCCGCATAAAAACAATGGGTGCACTACACTGTACCCATGCTGCGACCAAACTCTAGTGCAGAAGTGTGAAATGGCCCTTATGTAGAAGTGTAGCCTGAGTTTGAGTTACACAACTTACTACCACTAATTAAACAATGCTGATATATTGGATAACTAGTTGTGAGTTGTATTCCATGATTTAGAATATGTGTATTCAGAATCTGGAATGCTTTGTTTCCATTATCTGAAGAAAAAGACTACTTAGAGAGATATTCTACAGAGTGATGTGTTAAGTACAGCCAATTCTTCCAATGGGGAGAAGAGATTTAAGCTTTACTAGTGCAAGTCTGGTTAACTCTGGAGTGGGTGGTGATGGAGACAGAGAGTCCCCAGCCTGACGGTGAGAGTGATCACCTTCACGGCCCAAGCTCCCATGTCCCACAGGCCCCCCGGCTGGATTTCTGGAGCTACTATCTGAACCATGTGTCAAATATTAGCCTATGTGTGTAAGTACTGCAGGCTAGAAGGGATAAAAGATATGGTGACCAAGAGGATGGGGAAAAGAGGTCTAGGTCCGATACCCGTGCATTGACAGTATGTGGTTTGGGCCCAGCATCTGCATGAGGCTCTGTAATCTTTGTATGCACAGGAGGAGCCCAGCTGCGTGTGTTGGCCATGTGGAAATAAGCTGGGTCCCCCTTACACTTGTTGTAGTTGGTAGGATTGGCTGTTGCAACACTGGCAGGCCTCAAGATAAAAATCACTAAGTGACTGCTTGTAGAGCAAAAAAGGTGAGTCAAGGTGGAGCTAAGTAGTTATGAAAAGTGAGAAGCTGAACAAGTAGAGCAGCCATTTTGCACGTGTATTACCATTACCATGGAGCAGTCTAACGCTATGTCCTTCATGCTGGATATGGGGCTAAGGTTCCATCGCATAATTAAACTAGCCCTCTATCATGGTTTGGGGAATGATTCTCTGTTACCAGACGGCGCCTGAGGAAGTTAATATTTGGTCTAGATTTTCTGTTTATGAAACTTTACTCTTTTAGCTCATGCTGGTTTGTGAGGCTGCACAAGATGTCGTGTACACCCGCTCAGAGAGTGTTGTGCTGGCCCTACAAGTTTCCAATGTTTTCCTGTTTATTTTCCAGGTTTATGGATGCCTACTCTTAAGTTACAAGAAAGTTAAGGTGAGACAGAAGAGAACCAGGCTGTTTCCCCCTGTGTCCAGGAGTTGAGACTGGCCTAGCTGAACTGAAGTTAAGTTGCCATCTGGACTGGGCTGAGGAGGAATTTGAAATGTCAGAAGTGTTTCTGAAGAGACCGGACTCAGTGAAGTCAAGTTAAAGAGCCATTGGATTGGTGGGCAGCATGCCGAGTGCCTTGCTGCAGAGTTGACCCGAGTGTTACCTGTTGTTTGGGTTGGTGATTATCTGGAGACCGGTCTGTTGGGAGGATTCGGTAATGCCCATTCTGGTCATTGTACCAAGACATCCAAGAAATCCAATTATGTACTTTTGGCCCAGGGGAGGGCTGGGCTGGGGGGCAGGGTGGCATTTGCCCCCCAGGCCACCCTAACTTACATTCAAAATGACCGACGGCTGCTGCCTGCTCACACTTTTTTCTTCTTGTGGGGGAAGGAAGTAGGGACCAGGGGCTCAGCCACCAACTAACTGCAGGCAAAGGGGGCTGGCCCTACCATGGATTCCGCTAGGCCCATTGGGCTGCCTCGGGGGGGCCACCAGATTACATAGAGCAGGGATCTCCCGCTTACAATGTCCTACCTCCTGGACCAGCTTCTATAATAGAGAGCACACTGGTGATGTCTATCATAGGAGCCGGTCCAGGAGGTGGGACTTCATATGACAGCGGCCGTGCCAGGTAAGCAAGAGATCCCCGCTCTGTGTAATCCGGTGGCTCTCCTCTCTCTGCATTGCAAACTGCATTGGATGGGCAATGGCGAGGCTGCATTGATGAGCACTGATCAGGTTGCATTTGATGGGCACTGGTGAGGCTGCATTGATGGGCACTGGTGTGGCTGCATTGATGGGCACTGATCAGGCTGCATTGATGGACACTGGTGAGGCTGCATTGATGGGCACTGATGAGGCTGCATTGATGGGCACTGGTGAGGCTACATTGATAGGCACTGGTGAGGTTGCATTGATAGGCACTGATCGGGCTGTATTGATGGGCACCGATGAGGCTGCACTGATTGGCACTGATGAGGCTGCACTGATGGGCACTGATGAGGCTTCATTGATGGGCACTGGTGAGGCTGCATTGGTGGGCACTGATGAGCTGCATTGATGCATTATTTTTGTTAAACATCCTTTGTTGCTATTAACATTAAATCATGTTATCACATTGTATAATATTTGTCTTGCTTCATAACATCAATATCCGTTATAAAGCCAGGTGGGCATGGACGGTGAGCTGATTCGGTGGTTCAATGAGCCACTTCACCGGACTTGCCCCCCAGGCCTAAGGCTGCCAGCCCTTCCCTGTTTTGGCCCCTATACCAAGTTACCCGGATGACAGTCAGAGAATGGACTTTGGCCGTCCAGTGCTGTGTCAGCCATGTGAAAATAACCTTACATGTGGTTGAGGCCACAGCAGAAATTCCTGTTCTATGTATGTGAGTTTATTCAAGGCTCTCACTGTTTTGTTCTCATTAGCAGTGGAAGAGGGATGAGGTCAGCATTGCACTATGAGATTGTCCTACTGCACACCCCTCCTATAAGCACTAAAGTTTTTACGGAGCCGAAAACGTATCAATAAGCTTACATTAGATCAATTTGAGTCCCCTTGGTATTTAGTCTTCAGAGTATAGCTTTGCTTAAAAAAAATAAAAAAAACAGGATTTTCACTTTTAAGTTTAAGTCCACTTTTGTTACCAAAAAAACCCAGTCCCCTCTGGGTGATCTATGTACAGTATATTGCCAGGATTTTAACAAACTTTGTAACAGAACCCTGCCTTTTACCATTCTGAAAAAGCTGTACGCTCCACTTAGCCATTTCAATACTGATTCCTGAAGGAAGGGTCTGTTCATTACAACACAGACAGAGCCGAGTGGGATCTCAAGGACACTGACAACATCCCAGTTATAGATATTGCATATAATAGCAATGAAAGAATCCCTCGGGGACTTTGAGGTTGCTATTGTATGCAATATCTCTATTTTTGTGTTCTTTACAACCACCTTGTGTACTTTCAGCATTCTAATTAAGAAAGTTGCAGTGTCTGCATCCCTTTAAAAGCATTTAACTCTTAGAAAGTTTCTCACTAAAAATACAATTCCTATTGCACAGTATGTCCAAAATGTTACTTTTATCTTAGTGCAGACATCTAAGAAAATCAGTGAGCCAATCACACAAGCAGGAAATAAGTGTATTTTCGTACAGAACGCCACTAGGTTTCCATTTTGCATTGTCATTTTTAAAACTTGTAGACAATTACAGTACCTTCAGATTGAAATGCCAAGGTCATTTTAATAACATTAAACTGCTAAATGTTGTGTGCAGCAATTTTATATTCTATATTTTTAAAGCAAAAATGGAATTCCCCTTTAACTTAATTTAAAAGAAAAGTCATTGCATGAAGGATCTGCTGTCAAAATTGCATCTAAAATTAGTTTTCAGGTAACTGCCCGGGCCCCGATTTTTTTTTTCAATGCAGTTTAGTACCGCATTAATAAAGGACTGTCTGTGTTTTTATTAACTCTTTGAGCACTTTTTGGTAAATGAGTAGGGCTACTATGGAACCCATACTCCTTCACATAGCAGGGCCCAGGTTCTGGGGGTCCCCTTGCTAAAGGGGGCTTCCAGACTCCGATATGCCCCCTGCCCACAGACCCCAACAACCACCAGGCCAGGGTTGTAGGGAAGAGGTCTTTGTCCCTATCAACACGGGGACAAGGTGCTTTGGGAGGGAGCCTCCCTGCTTCAAAGCACCCCCCTTGTTGAGGACATGTGGCCTGGTATGGTTCGAGCGGGCACTTGCTCATCCCTCCCATTCCTGGCCTGCCAGGCTGTGTGCTAGGATTAGGGTCTGGAATGCATTTTGGGCGGGACCCCACGCCATTTGTTAAAAAATTTTGGCATGGGGTTCCTCTTAAAATCCATACCAGATCCGGTATGGATTGGGGGGGGGGGGCTACGCTGTTTTCATTTAATGTAATGCTATTCTGAATAAACACTGTTAAAAATACTAAAAAATGTAAAATTCTGAAAACACACTGCTCCATTGACACAATATTGTACCAATTTACTTTTGGAATTTTGTATCTTCAGAATTCCTTTTGTATATTCGGAAATCAGAATAGCTTGTTGTTAAGGAGTGGAGGGCTACTGGCTAGGTACCCCATACTCATTCAAAAAGGGGGAGGACTCCCACACTGTTTTTTTTTGCCAGCAGTTCTGTTTACATTCAGCTGTCACACAGCAGCCGACTTCCCGGCTCACTCCTTAACAACTATGATAGTATTAAGGTGGTATTGGCGCTGCTCTCTTTTTGTTGAGTTTGTTTGATAATTCCTGTAGATAAGAAATTTCCAGCGTGCTGGTGGATTTTTTTAAAAGTATAAAAATGTGTAAAAAATCGGAGGAAAATTCTCTCATAAGATTGCGATTGAGGTAGAATTGTATAAGCTGGGACCAATGTTACATATAGTGTGCAAACAACCTAGGTGTGGTATCAATAGTGTGTGCAGGTTATATAAACCGATGTCAATAAATAAATAACTTTAGCATACATATATTTCATGTAAAGCATAAAAAGTTGTAAACCAAAGGTGATCTTTAGAAAGTGCTTCGTGTTTGGTGATAACAAAAGATAAATTCAATAAAGCATATGAAAAAAACAAAACAAAAACGAAACAAAAAGTCCAATTATTGGTCTGAAATCTTGTCCAAAAAATCAAACAGATGTAAAATAACAATGAAATCTTCTATAAAAAGTTCAAGTGGATGTAAAACAACAGTGACTTTCCAGTTGTGATCTCCAACTAGATTTCATATGGTGCTCATTAAAGTGATCTGTGCTATATTCTTCTCAGCCGTGCATCAGGTGCTCCCCTCCTGACCCTGGGTGCCTGCTTACCGGAAAAACGTTCCCCACTCAAGGGGTTCACGTTTTGGGAGAATTGCACAGCTCCCTCTGTGTGCTCTAGGAATGGCGTTCCTCCCGGTCCGCGTGCTCCTGGTCTCCGTGCCTCCTTTGTCTCTCTCCGTATCCCAAGATTTTACACCATAAAAAATAAGAAATCTCGATCTTGTGCAATATTGTCAATTTATTAAGTTAAAACTATCAATAAAGTTATAAAGAAAGGGATAAAAACGAATATATAAAAAATGCGGCTGCGAGTTCCCTAGGAAGAGACGCCGTGTCTCCTGCGTTCTCCTGGAAACTACATCTGTTTGATTTTTTGGACAAGATTTCAGACCAATAATTGGACTTTTTGTTTCGTTTTTGTTTTGTTTTTTTCATATGCGTTATTGAATTTATTTTTTGTTATCACCAAACACGAAGCACTTTCTAAAGATCACCTTTGGTTTACAACTTTTTATGCTTTACATGAAATATATGTATGCTAAAGTTATTTATTTATTGACATCCGTTTATATAACCTGCACACACTATTGATACCACACCTAGGTTGTTTGCACACTATATGTAACATTGGTCCCAGCTTATACAATTCTACCTCAATCGCAATCTTATGAGAGAATTTTCCTCCGATTTTTTTTTTACACATTTTTATACTTTTAAAAAAATCCACCAGCACGCTGGAAATTTCTTATCTACAGGAATTATCAAACAAACTCAACAAAAAGAGAGCAGCGCCAATACCACCTTAATACTATCATATTACTCATACTACCCATTCCTGGGAAGTTCGGTGGAGGCAGCAGCTCTCAGAGTATATTTACATCCGTTTGCGCGGAACATATCATATTTCCTTGTTTTCCAGATAGACTTATCTATCCATTCGTTCTGCAGCAAATGGAGATTTTCAACTATATGGACTCTAGAAAAATTGATCTTGGAAATATTTTTAACCAAGAAATTATTGTCAACAAAAAAGACATGGATGGACTAATAAAAAATTTAAAACACAAAATGGAAAAACAACTGAGAGTCTGGTGGGACATTAGCACTTTGGAAACATATGTAAAGGATAAAATCACGCCCAGAAGACTAAGATGGGAGGTTTCCCCAAACAATGGATTAAATGACAGGGACCTGATGGAGGAATGGTTCGATTTTTTTAACAGGAAGGAAAGTGAGCTCCTTAGAGAAATCATCAAAAGAAGACAATTTAAACTAAAAATGATAGAAAATGATATCAAACAGATTAAAGAAGAATTGACATCATATACAAGCAACAATGAATACAAAGATAAAGAAAAACTCCTACAGGAACACATTTCAAAATATGATACGTCCATTCAGAAGAAAAAACAGAAGAAATACAAGAGAGATACGGCAGATTATAGAAATATGCAGGTATACAAGTGGCAGACTATGGACACATATGTGGAATCCGACCAAATGGATACCTCCAACAATGAACAGAATAGAGAATCATCGGAAGAAGAAGAAGATGAAGAAGATTGGAGAATTACTCACAATGTGACACCACACACACCCAGACACAGATCTCCTACACCATCTTATGGACACAGAAATAGATCATACCAAAACCAGAGGAGTCCTATAAGGACCCGCCAGAACGAGTATCCGAATACTCCTAGGACTCCATGGATCCCAAGACACCACAATAGATATTCACCCTTAAGAGATTCCTTTAGACCAAACCAACATAGGGATTTTCGGATGGAACAAACACGAGAGCCACCAAGATTTTGGGGTCCAAGACCACCCAGACCACCAAGATGGGGACCCCCCGGATTCAGAGGACCTCCAAGAGACTATCGATGGAGAAACGTGGGATCAAGACCTCCATACCAGGACAGGAGAGAAGGCCAATGGAACACCATAAGACAACAAGAGGAAGAAAGGAGGAGACCCCCAAGAGACTACGATTGGCCCAGAAGGGAAGAAAGAAACGCAAGAGAGGCAAACGAGGAGGTACTAAGAGGAGGGAAAAGAAGAAGGGTCAATTAGGAGAGGGTATTTTCAATCTTAGCAATACAACCTTTAGCAAAGAAGAACTGAGAATCCTAGACCTTGGCTTGAAGTATGCACCTAGTAAAGGATTAGATAAGTTTGCCACATTTGTGGATCTGCACAAATTCATGCGGAAATTAAATATTAAGAAATTCTTTGCTAAACGTCCACAGAAATCTACAGATATGGGAAACACAACATATACCCAAACCGCACTAAAAAACAAATCTACTTTCAACCCAAAAAACCCACATAATGGAAGCTTGGAAGTGTTCCAAAAACTAGTAGAGGAAGATCTTAAAAAACTAAAAACGAACAAATTGAGAGATGGAGATATTTGGAAGAATATTAAGAGAATAGAGAAAAAGAAAAACATCATTATAAGACCAGCGGATAAAGGTGGAGGACTAGTTATATTAAATAAAAAGGACTACGAAGAAGAAATGGAGAACCTATTACAGACAGAAAACACATATAAAATCCTAAAGAAGAATCCTAAAAAAGAATATATGCAGAAGTTACGTAAATATTTAGAGAAAGGTAAAAAAGCAGGCATTATCAACCAACATGAGGCGAAATACCTTGCTCTGAAAGCACCAAAACCTCTGATAATATACTACCTCCCCAAGGTTCACAAAAACCAAGAAAAACCCCCCGGACGACCCATCGTAAGCAGAATAAATTCTGTATATTCAAGACTAGGACAATACCTCGACCAATTCTTGCAGCCATTAGCAAAAAAAGGGGAATCCTACTTAAAAGATAGTCAACAACTTTTAAAAGAACTAAAAAATGTGGATGAAGAAGAAGGAACATTCCTAGTAACTATAGACATTAACTCCCTCTACACAAGTATCGTACAAAAAGATGCACTTGAAGGTGTAGAATGGGCGTTACATAAATACACCAATTTCAAACAAGAACAAATCGAGTTTATATTAGAGGGCCTTGAAATGGCCATGAGCAACAGTTACTTCTGGTATAGAGGGAGATTCTACAGACAAACGAAAGGTGTGGCAATGGGGGCCAGATTTGCCCCCAGCATAGCAAATATAGTTCTTAATAAATGGGAGGAAGAATCCATCTTTAAGAAGAGAAGACCGGAGATAACCTACTACCGCAGATATATTGATGACATTATACTGTTCTGGAAAGGATCTGAAGAAAAATTACAAAAATTCATCACAGACCTCAATCATAATAGATATGGCCTGACGTTCACGGGAAATTGGGACATGAATGAAATCCACTATTTGGATCTAACTATTTTCAAACAAGAAGGGAAACTGAATACCAAAACATTTTTCAAAAAAACAGACCGTAATGCGTACATACCCAAAAGTAGCTGTCACCATCCGAAATGGACGAATAATATACCTAAAGGCCAATTTATTAGAATAAAGAGAAACTGCAACAGGAAGGAGAATTATGAAATACAATCTAACATTCTGATTGAGAGATTTGTAGAAAAAGGATATAATCGTCAAAGTTTAAATTATACGAGAGACCAAGTGAAGGAAATGAACAGGGATGAGATGCTTTTTAATAATGCAAAGAGAAAAAGAAAACAAGAGAATGAGATTACCTTTTCAACTGATTTTAACAGGCACCACAAACAAGTGGAGAAGATCTTCCGGAAACACTGGTATATTTTAAAATCAGACAGAACTCTGAAGTCCCTACTACCAAACAAACCCAGATTCCTGTATCGGAGGGCACCAACAATGAGTACCAAACTGGTGAAGAGTGTACTTGACCCCCCTAAGGAAATTAAGGTAGCCCCCAACCTAAAAGGGTTCTTCAAATGTCGACAATGTCTCACCTGTAGAACAAGTAAAAAAGGAGAGAACAGAAGCAAATCTTTCATATCCAGATCCAATGGACAGGAGTTCCAAATAAAAAATCTTATTACATGTAAAAGTACACATGTGATATACCTCCTAGAATGCCCCTGCAAGAAACAATATATTGGACGAACAACAAGACCTCTATATAAGAGAATAAGGGAGCACATTAAAAACATTAAAAAAGGATTTCCACATCACAGCGTCTCCAGACATTTTAGAGATCACCATCATAGAGACCCTTCATTACTATCTTTTTGTGGAATAGAGAAGAATACCAGTCATTGGAGAGGAGAAGATTTAACTAGAAAGATCTCACAAAATGAAACTAAATGGATCTTTATGATGGATACCCTCCAACCCCAAGGAATGAACATTGAAATAGATCTCAACTGTTTTATAACGGATTTTTAGAAAACAGCATAATTCCCATGACCACGTCAACTACAATATTTATATCTTACAGCATCCCTCAGTATTCATGTTTTCCTTCCACACACAATATCTTACACGCGCATGGTTATATGCCCCAGTATTTAAGATTCCCTTCTATACACAATAAGTTTTGAATAAGAAAATTAGAGGGTTCTTCACCCCTTTATCCTTTTTTCCCTTTATCGCCTGATCATCAATTTTTACTGCCTGATCATCAATTTCTCTTACATTTGATTTACATAATTTTAACCCATGCGTCTCCTATATATATATATATTTTTTTTTTATATATATATTTTTTATATATATATTTTTTGATATTTTTTACCAAATTTACTACGCTTCCTTACTATGCTTCATCACATATATTAATGTCCTTATATAGACCATTTTATTAAAATTTACGTATTACCTTCCAATACAACTTGATCTCATTATAGTCCATGTATTATTTATATTTATGCTACAAAATGCACATATCACCTTCTACAATTCAGATCATAATAATTTTATTATACTTCTCTATTTTGCTTCCTTGTATACTTTTTAGTATTTTATTCTTGTTCTTTGTGTTTTATCTGAACAGCCCTACACAGCGGGCTCTACATACAATTTTCGCAACTCACCTTAATGTATTTACTACCCCCTTTTTACATATAGTTTTATTACATATACGTAATCGTATAAGAGATCGATGTTCGTACACCCATCTTGATTTGATGGAACATCTCCGGACATCTTATATTCCTTAAGTCATTAAGGCCACCAGCTAGTTCTTCTTCACTATTTTGACCCCTTACTATGGTTCTTTACTATGATTCCCCTTACTATGGTTCTCCCTTACTATGGTTCTCTACTAAAATTCTATAATAACATTTGTATGTATACATATATATATATGGAAAGACTCCCGCTGGACTTAGGATCTCCCCCTTCCATTCATAGTATTCCTTATCTGGTTTTATTTTATTCAATATATATACACCTATGGCTAAATTTTCCTTATTATTATTATTACTTCTTTTTATTTATTTTTATATATATATATATATTTCTTCCGAAAAGATATAACTAATCAATGTGAATAATGCCTCTATATGATTCATACAACTGTTAAGATTTATACAACTGTTATGATAAAGAAAAGATTTGTATAACTGTTAGGATGGGACTACATGTCTTCTGCGATTTTGTAAAATGGAAATAATATTTGAATGCCACCACCATTTACCATGGGTCCCCTTTCTTCAAGTTCCGTTTTTTCAGTATATATACACATATTTTATAGCTTTACATTGTTTGGCCATACATATTTTCTCCTTGTTATGTTTCATCCCACATACAAACAAAACACGCGGTATTAAAAGGATGTAAATAAAACCCACCAGAAACATGGCCGCTCACAATAGCGGAGACAATTTTTAGAGTATTTAAGACCGGAGGGCTTAGTGACAGGCACCGCTCCAGTAGACGTCCAATGACGAAACGCGTAGGGTGGGGCTTAGTCATCACAAACGTCACTTCCGGTTTTTAGTTTCCAGGAGAACGCAGGAGACACGGCGTCTCTTCCTAGGGAACTCGCAGCCGCATTTTTTATATATTCGTTTTTATCCCTTTCTTTATAACTTTATTGATAGTTTTAATTCTTTAGAGCTAGAACACGTTATAACAGTTAAATAATTCAATTTTGATAGTTATTTCAATATTTCTTTCCCTATTTTTGCTTATATATTTTTTACGCCGACGCTCAAG
>BLSH010257507.1:0-12427 GCA_018402905.1 Glandirana rugosa | reverse complement strand
TCTCTCTCTCTCTCTGCCTTCTCTTTCCTCCCCCTCCCGCAGGTTGCAAAATGATGGGGGGGTTGACATCAGGTTTTACAGCACCAGGTGACACCAACCCTAGTGACTGCATGTCAGAAGTCTGGTTCATCATGGACTGGCAGCAGCTGATATAGGTTTTTCTTGACATTTCGGTTTATAGCACAATCCTGTCAAATAAACTCTGTAGATTTCAGTTACTAAATATTGTTCATGTAAAAAAGAACAGTCGGTCATAAATTTTAGTAAATATATATTTATTTATTTATTTATTACATGTATTTATATAGCACTGACAATTTATGCAGCAGTTATTTTACATACACATCATTCCCTTCCCACAAGGAGCTTACAATCTAAGGTCCCTTCTCCACATGCATACATAGACATACTAAGGCCAATTTAGACACAGGTCAATTAACATACCAGCATGTCTTTAGCATGTGGGGGGAAACCAGAGAGTACCTGGAGGAAACTTACAAAAGCACAGAAGAACAGCCAAACTCCATACAGTTAGTGTCGTCCTAAAATTGTACTGAGAAATATTGTTGAACAGCTGATTAAGTAAACATGCTAAAGTGATAACTGACAAATATAAAAAACTGAACTGGACAAAAGCTAAATACACATTGAAATACATGTAAAGCATCTGTTTTCCTATTTTTGTAATCTGTTCAACCTGTGCTATGTTCCAGGCATTGCTGCCAGGCATCAAGGTTTGTGACATCACTGCCCTAATTAAGACATGTTATATTTCCTTATAATGAGAAAGCCTAATAAGGAAACCTTTTTAGGTAATTGACATCGCGGGAAGCCTGTCAGTGTTACTGGTATATGGCAACGCCAAAGGTCCAATCTGAACCTATTTGCCCACCACAGATGAAAAGGGCATACGTAAAGACATATTGTAAGACTCATTTTTGTAGTTGCCAATTAACCTACCATTATGGCTGTAGGCTGTGATTGGCCCTTTTGCCTTGATGCGAAGTTCACACAGACAGCATCTGCGTGGAGGTTGTATAGAATCCCTTAGTTGCATGTATTTCTTCTGAATTCTCTGGTTTCCTTCCACAGTCCAATAAACATCCAGGTCAATGAACTGCAATTTGACCAAAGAGGTTCTAGGATGCTTGTCTTTGTGTGTGTTTGAGTTTGATAGCAGTCTGAAGCTGGCCATACACTGTTAGAATTTCAGCTGATTCAGAGGAATTGACTTTTCGAAGGAACCGGACTGAAAATGTTATTATTATTATTACACAGAATTTATATAGTGCCAACAGTTTGCACATTGCTTTACAACATGAGGGCAGACAGTACAGTTACAATACAATTCAATACAGGAAAAATTTCAGATCAACCCAGCATGGGGGGATTCATCAATCCTCACCATTTGTGTGGATGGAGGAATCTGTTAAATTTCTATTACTCAGCCCGCAAGCTGAACAAAAGAAATCTACTAGAGTATGGTCAGCTTTAGACTGTAAAATTCTTAGGTCCCTTGCTACAAGCAGCCTGTCAAAGTCTATGGCTGGTTGTGGCTGGATGGGGATGAACTCTGTACCAAGTGGCACCAGCCTTTATGGCTCTGTCTATTCAGAGACAAGGCCTCAGTAGTAAGCTGCTATTGGTTAAAACTTTACTGTCATAGATAGGTAGACTGTCAATGCAGACCCCATTCTGAAAAAGCATATTTACTGGTTGGCCCTCTCTGGCTTTTAAACTTTTAGGGTAACCAACCTGGAACAAGCATGCAACAAGAATGGTCAGAGAGAAATCAGAACTTCTCTGCATACTTGTTCTGGGTCAGTGTTTTTCTTGCATCTATCTAGTAAGGTTACTTTGCAGTATAATCAAGGAAGCTCATACCTCTGCAGTGTACGATTGTGCTTTTACTATACAAGAATGACAGAATGATGGAAGACCGCAAGAGCTGTGGAGAGCAAGGCCTTTGATGTGTTACAAGCCTGGACTTGTTTCTAATGGACTTTCTATAGATCTTTTGCAAAAGATTGAAACACCTTCTCAGTTGCAGAAATATGGGAGGGGGTTGCATTCACAGCATATTAATGTTTAGTATGAGTTAGTAGTAATGAGGTTATTTTCTGACTTTCGGAAAACCTCACCCTTCAAACCTTACAGATCATCAACAGCAGGCTCTTTCTCAATTGATCCATAACGACCGCATTGTGATCAAACCCTCAGACAAGGGGGGCAATGTGGTCATTATGGATCGCCAACAATATGTTGAAATGTGCGAGGCAATTCTAGGCAATACAGAGTAGTATCAGAAAATCAATGATGCTCATAGACTTGAATATCAGGAACTGATTGCCAGGGCATTCAATCAGGGCCTGATTGACAAAGATCTATGTGAATTTTTGGAGGTCAAATGGCCATTAACTCCAACATTTTATGCCCTTCCCAAGGATCATAAGTGTCTGATCAAGCCACCCGGCCGTCCGATCGTCTCGGGGATTGGATGTCATACCGAGAGGGCAAGTCAGTATATTGATAGTTATTTAAGACCTCATGTCAAGAGATTACCCTCATACCTAAAGGATACCCTGGAAATCCTGAAGGTAATCAAGGGTATGACAGTGCCTCCAGGAGCCCGACTGGTAGCCATTGACATTGAGGCCCTATATTCCAGTATCCCCCACTCCAGGGGGGTGGAGGTTGTATCCACCTTCCTGGGGGAGGTGGACTGGAATGTATGGCCTTTAAATGACTTTATACTCCAGCTCTTATAACATGTACTTACCTGTAATTCCTTTATGTTTAATGAGTGCTTTTACCTCCAGGTACAGGGGTGCGATGGGGACATCTTGTGCCCCGTCGTATGCCAACCTGTACCTGGGGGGATGGGAAAGAGACCTGTTTCTGATGACGCCTCGTCTGTGTACCTCCGCCATATTCCCTTGTGGCAGAGGTATATAGATGATGTATTGGTCATCTGGACGGGCACCACTGAGGAACTTTCTGAATTTATGACCTATATTTCAAATAATAGGTTCAATTTGAAATTCACAGTACAATCAGATTTGCATAGCATCTCATTTTTGGATCTACAGCTGTTTATCAGCCCAGAAGGAACAATTTATTCGTCCCTATATCGGAAATCTACGGCAGGGAACACAATCTTGCACTTCAGCAGTGCACATCCCTGATCCCTGGTACGCAGTATTCCTTACAGTCAATATTTGAGACTTAAAAGGAATTGTGCCAGGGATGGGGGATTTTGAGGCAGAAGCCAAATCCCTTTTTGAGCGCCTACGGGCTAGAGTAAAAAAGTAATTAAAAGGGCATATCAGAGGGCCAAGTCACAGACAAGAGAGGACTTAATTTTTCAAACAAGAAAATGTACGAAAGCGGTCACTACTAAAATAGTGACAACCTTCAGTGATCAACAGGACACTTTTAGGGACCTTGTGACCAAGAATTGGCATTTCTTGGCTGATGATGTGGTGATCTCGAAATATATCAGAGAACGGCCTGAAATAGTATATAGAAGATCACCCTCTATCTGGGACAAGCTAGTGCACAGCCACTATACTCCTTCGGCCCCCCTGGAGGGGGCAGCCGGGGGGCTGGAACCTTTAGGTGTGGAGGCTGTGCGCAATGTCCCTGGATAAAGAAGGGAAATACCTTCCCATTGCCTAGGGGAGGATACCTGAAATCCAGAACGTTTGTGGATTGCCAGACAGAAGGAGTGGTCTATATGGCCACATGCAAGTGTGGCGCCTTCTACATAGGGAAGACTAAGAGAACCCTAGGTAGAAGAGTTCAAGACCACCTCTATTATCTTGATGCTGGCTTGATACTCACTCCGATCTGTAAGCATATAGGACTTAATCACAGCTTTGATCCGTCCTTTGTGTCGTTTTTTGCCCTCGCAAGTGTCCCCCCTAATCCCTGGGGGGGGCAACTTTGATGCGGCGATCCTTAGGAGGGAGTCAAAGTGGATTTACAACCAAAGGGCCACTGAGTTCGTGGGGCTGAATACATCCCTTACATTTAATGCCTTCCTTTAACCCCTTCTATCTTTTGGGGATATATATATGTCCCTCCATTTATGTTTGTCAGGTCATGAGCGTAATTGTGGGACATGCCCTTATGTGCCCCCCCTTGTTAATATGCGGTTGGAGATGTAATAACCTCCTGATGTATACCAAAGAACTTGAGACATTCTCCCCAATGGAGTCATATAGTGTGTATATCTCTTTTATAACAAAAATGTTGTAAATGCTATGACGTTTGATATGTTCTTAAAATGTCATTTATGTTTACAATTTGTGTAATTTTGCTGTTTTTCCAGTGGATGGCGCTATGCGGAGGGGACCCGTGGATGGACCTCCCATTACCCTTCAGGTTAATGGTGAGTGTTCGAGCGCCGATGCCGAAGGATTTGCACCTCCGGGCGGCTCCCAGGTGATGTATTATCTGGGAAGGGGCGGTACAGTGCGCTATCCCCAGACACGGTGGATCATTCTGACCACGGTGGGGTACCGCGCATGCACCGCCCTACGATGCTCGGGGCGGATGTGACGCCAGAGAGCCCTTGCGGCTCTGTCACTTCCACCGGGACTACCTTTTAGTCGGGCCCGGAGACACGGCATAGCACGGAGGCATGTGTGCTCCGCAGCCATTATTCTCCGGTCCATGTAGGAAGCAGGTAAGGTTAGCACTGGGGATATGGGTCATACTGAACACTAGAAAGGGGCTATGGAAGAGAGTAGAGGACTGTTTGGTACGGCCTCATGAGTGTTACCCAGCGTGTCATTTTCCTTGTTTGGGTTTTCCCCCTTTTTTCTTTTTTTCTTTTTTTTTTGCCGTTCCTTCCTCCCTTTCTGCCCAGAATGAAAGGCAATACACCCGGTGCTTTATTGCATATCATTAGTACCTGTCATTTTACATTTTTGCAGACCTAAATGGGTGATTGGAGATTATCACAAAAGGGTTAATCCAACACTCCCCAGACCAAGTTGGATGGATCTGGCACCACCAACTGTATGGTGGGGGGTGGGGGTCACTCCCGGGCTCTAGCGGTGTGATGCCATGCATCTGGTAAAGCAGTGACAGTATGGGTGAGCACAATGTTATGGATATAATTGTATATATATGCTTCTTCTTATGAATTGAATTGTTTCTTTATTATGTGATATTTTGTTTTTGATCAGTAGAAAATTGATGGAATAATGGAATGATCCTGAGGAAGCAATCCTTGCGAAACGTCAATCATACTTTCCACGATCTCTACTTGTTAAACATACTGGTTGCTATTTACATGCATACTGGATATATTGGATACTGTACATGTTTTTCTATTATCTTCAAAATGATTTTAAATATGGATTAATAAATGCTTGGTTTTTAATGCAAGCAGTAGTATCATTGTGTTCATCTCAGATGGCAGTACCCCGTTAAAGTTCTATTGGTATTTTCTCGATGGAGCATATGCTTCATCCTGAATATTCTGTTGCTTTTTCCTATGTACAATAATATGTGGATGTGGATAGGACTGCCGTCTTCTAAACACTGACCACCTCACCTTATCTAGTTTCAGAGGTTATTTTCTGTGTGGAATCTGAGAGAAAAATCAAGGGCGGAATGTGTTGCATTTGATATAAATATATGTATGTTTTATGATTTTTAATCAGACGCAATGGATATGAAAGACTCTGTTTAGGAGTTTGACTTGGAGAACACATCATATTTTCTTGGAGTGTTTGAGTAGACATTTCTCAAACAAATGCCTTGGTAACATCTACACAGGCTGTCCTCAGAACTTAGATACCATTATTGCATTTACAGTTGGATCAGTCTATTGCTTTGTAATCATGGTCAACATTAGCTTGACAGCCTGAAGCTTCTCACATAAAAGTCAACAACAGAGACTCTATAATGCCTTAACACCAAGGAAGGTCTGCACCAGCCAGAAGAAGCTATATTTGAAGATGCTTTCATCTGATCTCCAGCAACTGCTTTAAAGCCTTGGTCCTCATTGTCTACAGAGATCAGGAACAAACAGTAACTGGAGTTAAGTAACTTTTAAGTGTATTTCTACTGTTTACAGACCATAGGCTGCTTATTTGCTAGGAAGTAGGTAGCATCTTGCTTGTTATAGGTATATCTGTCAGTCTTGTATTGTATGCTTAGTATTGTAATGGTTTTGTATGGAAAGTATTTTTGTTTAGTAAAAGCACATGTCTATAGCACATGTATATACTGCATATACAGTATATATATATATATATATACTGGGGTCTGAGCTTCCTTGCTTATAACGCAAAGTAACCTTACTGGATAGACCGAAGCAAAAAAGTCAGTCAGTCTGAATGTACTGAAACCAAAGTATCAGCATGACAATCTGGTAATCTGTTTGCAGGAGAGGTCGTCAATGACAGCCTCCATATTTTACCCAGTGTAACATTCTTTGAAACATCTTTAAGGACCATGTACCATTAGTAATTCTGTGACAGTGATTTGTAACAGCTATAAAGTTTTTGTTTCCAGCATTTTATTGTTAGAGCCAGAGCAGTTCCAGTAATCTATGGCTGGCTCACCGAGCAACTGATTTTTGCAACATCTAACACTGGCCACACATTATACAATTCTCTTGTACAATTTTCCTTTAGATTTACCAAAATCACATAATATAAGGTCAAACGTAAACACTTTCAATTTGTGTGCAAACAGGCAGGTCCATCTACTACATAGTTGTAAAGGTACTGTAAATCTAAAGGAAATTGAATAAGAAAAAAATAAAAATAAAAAAAGAGCTGCTCCTGATGTTTAATTTGCTGCCATTTAGTTGCACAGCCAAGCACATTAGCCAGCTATAAATTACTAGAGAAAATGATTGTCGAGATTTATAGCTACTACAAATATTTTCTACAAATTTGCTTTTGCAATACAGTCTTTATGCTGGCCATAGAATCTGAACTTTTCAGGCATCACTATATGTTTTGGATAGAATGGGTAAGGATTAGAATCCCTGTCAGGATTTTATCGCTAAGATTCTATCTTTTATGTGATCTGGTGACCATTGTCACTGAGACAGAATGTGGGGTGAAATCACAAATTTTATAGCTGTCATCTGAGCAAGAACTAAAGTAAAATCTTCCAGTTGAGACACTGGACTCTGACAACTTCCTAAGATAGTAATTCCATTTAAAGTGTATATTCACCTTTTCCAAAAGAATGAAAAGGTGAACTAACACCCTTCACATTTCCACCACTCCCCCCTCCCCCCAGTCCCATTTTGTGGGTGATTAGTTGTCAGTGCCTGCGCAAATACCCACTCTTCTCCCTTTTCTTTTTTAGGGCTTCTGGGACTGACCAGGCAATGCTCTGTTCCAGTGCTGACCAATCAGATCCATCCTGGAAGCCCTTCAGAAGGAAAATGAAGATGAACGGGGATCTCAGATTCCCAGAAAACTGCACCACCTTTGTGGGCACTGAAAACTCCACCCATGTAGGTAAGTACAGTGGGGCCTGGGGGGGGAGGTGTAGAGTGCTATTTCACCTTTACATTTTTCCTGAAGAAGAGAACTCTCATTTTTTGTTGTATCTCCAAGACAGGAAATGAAGGAAATCTCTTCAGGAGTTTTGGCCCCTTCCTGCTCTCTAAGAACAAAAAATCACCACATGTGAGGACTGGTAAACTGCTACATAAAATACTTAAAAGAACTTGATCAACCAGCAGTCAATCTTATAGACTAAAATAGATTTAATACATTGAAACAATAAGTGTGACATAATACAAATTGATTGAAATGAAGAAACTTTCCAAACAAACCTGTAGAAATAATTGAATCAGGAGTTTCTTCAACCCAGTGCTTGTTTGAAAAAATGGGTTATACATTAAAATATTTTTAGATGTGGATGGAAAAATTAATAAACTAAATTGAATGATCAGATTTCCACATGTATGGCCAGTTTTAAAAAACATACCGCCCATAATAGGCAGTAAATCCAGGACCAACAGGGCCTTCCTCTGGATCAGCTGTGATCTTTCGATTCTAAGGATGCAGGTTTTTCTTTATTCATTTTTTTTTCTATTGGATGAACTCAAAGGACATGTGTATTTCTTTTTCAACCTGGATAACTATTTATCTATAAGTAACCATGCTTCCATGGATTGTGCCATTTTTGGGTTTGGTTTTATATTAGGACCATTTAGATCCATGTAATACCATTTTCTGAATATGGAAAGTGGCTACCTTTCACGAGTCAGGAGAATTTGATTATATTGGAAGCATAATATAAATTATTTGCACAAAACATTAATTATCCACAGACAGGATGCGTTTTTGCATTTCTTCCATGAAAAAGTAGTTGCAAGCCTTTCTTGATTTCTGTGTTTCTCATGCTATAAAGGATGGGGTTGATAAATGGTGTGAAGACAGTATATAGCAAAGACTTCAAAGTGTTTTCATGATATGAACTCCCACCAACTGGGAACATGTATATAGTAATCTGCGTGCCATAAAATATGAAGAGGGTAGCTAGGTGAGCGCTGCAAGTGGAGAAGGCTTTCCACTTACCTGCCATGGAGGATATCCTGAGGATGGATGCAAAAACACAGAGATAAGTGAGCACGACAAATATAAATGGCACAAATACAAGCATAATGGAGAACACAAAATCTTCGGTCCTCACCAAGGAAGTATCAGAAGAAGAGATATCTAGAATAGGTACAAAATCGCAGAAAAAATGTTCAATGACATTTGGGCCACAGAACTTCAACTGGAACAGAGAAACCATTTCTATCAACATTAAAACAAACCCAATAACCCAAGGCCAAGTTAGTAGGTGATAGCAGAGTTTATGATCCATGACTGAAGAATAACGCAGTGGGTAACAAATGGCTAAGTATCGGTCAAAAGCCATGGCACTGAGAATCAAAGACTGCGCATAGGTAGATCCACAGAAAACATAGTACTGAATGAGACAGCCAATGGGAGATACATTGCTGCCTTCTTTTAATATGATGTAGAGCATGTTCGGCATAATGTTAGTGGTGAAAATAATATCTGCCAAAGCCAGGTTCTTCAGGAATATGTACATGGGGACATTGAGGTGGTAACATGCTGATACTAAGACAATAATTAAAAGATTACCTATCAAAATCACAAAGTAAGTAAGCAGGAAGCCCACAAACACCAGGATCTTGATGCTGTAAATACCTTTAAAACCAAGCATTAGAAATTCACTAACGTGTGTCTGATTGTGTCCACACATTTCTTAGTCTAGAAAATAGAGAGTATTGGATTACATGGTACATCTCCCATCCAGAATATATTTTTGATCATAATGGTATACTTATTCTTTATCTTGATAGCATAAATATATAACCATATAGGTTATGGTGAGGTGGATTTACAGCCCCACTCCGAAACAATCTTCACTTCCACCCACCCTCTTCTATATAATCACTACTCTTTTTTAATTACCTTAAAGCAGAACTAAACCCTCCTATCCTTTTCAGTCAAGGAAGCTACCATCTTGGCCTCTGTTTAATCTCTAACTGCCACGATGCTGCTTAGGCATTTTTTTTTAGTAAAGGTGAACTAACCCTTTAAACATTACATATGTATGCTTGATATTTAGATTTATGGTCAACAGGTGGAGCTCTTGGCTACTTTTAAAGTTTTCTAACCTCTCCTAAGCTCCTATATTGAAGAAACCTTGTTGTTAACAAGACTTAAAGTTTTACTAAACCCAGGACCATGAATTCACTATATCTGGTCTCCCACAGTACACAGAACATGTAAATGCTATTATTTTAGTAAATATAAACTGCTAAATACTTTTTCGCATCAGCAGTATATAGCAGTCTTGTGACTCCTATCAGTGTCCAGATGAGCACTGGTTAAAGCTCACAGCACACCAAATTGAGCACATGCAGAGTTCCTCCAAGGCTCTATTCTATCAGCAGATGGATTGGGGACAATAAAAGAAGGGGAGGATCAGAGAGGACAGGATCAAACAGCCTTTTTCCACAATGCGGAGGATTAACCTCTTAGGTTCCACACCGAATATAACAAGCATGCTTTACTGCATATACACACTGAATTTACTGTTTTGGATTTAGTAACACTTTAATAGCTTAACCAAAAACTGACCCATAAATGATCCCTGGCTGCCTACTATCACAGTAAAAAAATATATTTATTTACATATAAATTGCCAGCTTAAAAACAAAAATTAACTAATACATCTAACGTAAAACTAAATCATTTTATTAGATAGAGGACCATATTTTTTTCATTTAATCTGGAGTTTCCATTACAAACTACATCCAAGAGTATATTACTGCTCAGTATATAGGGAGAGGCTTGTAGTTTTTGTGTGTTGTATGAACAATTGTTTGGGCTAATGATTTAGGCCTTGTTCACACCATACATGCATAAAAACTGATGAAAAAAATTAATTTGCAGAGACACAAGTTTTCATCAGTTTTCATGCGAGTTTCAGTGAGGGTTTTATGCACACAGACATCAGTTTTCATGTGCGTCTTTTTTATGCACAGACTGACATCCTGTGTCCTCATTCTGTCATCCGTCATTCTGTCCTCATGATTAGTGCCAACTTTGTGGGAACAGTTTAGGGATGGCCCCTTCCTGTTCCAACATGACTGTGCACCAGTGCACAAAGCAAGGTCCATAAAGACATGGATTAGTGAGTTTGTGGTGGAGGGACTTGACTGGCCTGCACAGAGACCTGACCTCAAACCGATAGAACACCTTTGGGATGAGTTAGAGCAGAAACTGTGAGCCAGGCCTTCTCGTCCAACATCAGTGCATGACCTCACAAATGTGCTTCTGGAAGAATGGTCAAACATTCCCATAGACACTCCTAAACCTTGTGGACAGCCTTCCCAGAAGAGTTGAAGCTGTTATATCTGCAAAGGGTGGGCCAACTCAATATTGAACCCTAAGGACTAAGACTGGGATGCCATTAAAGTTCATGGGCGTGTAAAAGCAGTCGTCCCAATACTTTTGGCAATATATTGTACCTTTATTTCTATTTTTCTAAATATTTATCTGCAGACAAAGCTTTCCAGAAAAAAAAAGACAAAATGGTTGGGACAAATTATAAGCTCTGGGACACTGCAGAGATGTAGGAAAGGTGATTATAGTTCCACTTTATATTTCAGTTCCTGAAACAGTGACCATAAGGACAAAAGATTAAATCTCCCTGCACAGGGGACATGGACATCAATAAAAACCCAACTGAAGTTTTGACCCTTCTCCATTTTATCCAAATTTTTTTTTAAGTTTTAATTTTTCCTAAACAGTGTAAATTTAATGTCCCCTCAAAATGACTCAACACACAGCCATTAATGTCTAAACCGCTGGCAACAAAAGTGAGTACACCCCTAAGTGAAAATGTTCAAATTGGGCCCAATTAGCCATTTTCTCTCCCCGGTATCATGTGGCTTGTTAGTGTTACAATCCCTTTCTCTGTCTCAAAAGGGAGAAATCAGGGGTCTGTTTAGACCCCTGATATTTCACCAAAGCTTCCCAACGGGGCTCCAAAAAATTGTAAAAAAATAAATAAATTAAAAAAAAATGGAAAAATTTAAAAAATGTAATTGTAAAAAACTAATAATAAAAAAATAATCAAAATAAAGTACCAACACCAATCTCTGCCCTACTGACATCATCCACTTCTCTACTGACACTGTCATGCACACACATGTGTGTTTGAGCTTTGAGGTGCACACCGTAATACAATAGGCTGCACATACCTATGATCTGAACCAAATAAGTTTATTTGGTCTCATCAGCCCACAAGACATGGTTCCAGTAATCCAAGTCCTTAGTCTTCTTGTCTTCAGCAAACTGTTTCCAGGCTTTCTTGTGCATCATCTTTAGAAGAGGCAACAGCCATGCAGACCAATTTGATGCAGTGTGTGGCGTATGGTCTGAGCACTGACAGGCTGACCCCCCACCCCTTCAACCTCTGCAGCAATGCTAGCAGCAATCATACGTCTATTTCTAAGGCCTCATACACACGGACGTTTCTAAAAAAATAAACAAAACGTCGGGCCCGACGTCAAGGAAAAAAAGTCAGCGTTTTTCGGCGTTATGCATCGGCGTTTTTGAACGTTAGTGAGAGTCGGCGTCAATAGGCGTTTTTTAAAAAAAATCATCCCTCTGCTATTTTTCAACCTAAAAACGTCGGCGTCAAAAAACGCCGGAAAACGCCGGTATAATATTAGGTGCCGTTTATTGGCGTTTGTTGGCATATTGTGGCGTCGGCGTCAAAAAATGCCAAAACGTTACAGCCACAGAACGCACTGGCCGTGGGTTCTAGTTTCAGCTCACTAACGCCGACGCCATCTACAGCTCAAAAACGTTGGCGTTTTTATGGGGCCATTGACTAACATGGAGAGCTGCAA
>BLSH010257504.1:17068-32291 GCA_018402905.1 Glandirana rugosa | reverse complement strand
CTAAATAAATCATTAAATGATTCTGTTATTTCAAAACGTGAGAATGATGATAATAATGAAGGAAGAAGGCTTCATATTTGTTTACAAATTTCTGGTAAAATGTTGCCTGTGTATAATTTATATTTTCTGACCTCTGCTTCCCAAACCCAGGAAATTGCCTCATGGATTATACAAGATGAAATCAAAGATACAATTATAGCAGGAGACTTCAACTCAATTATAGATAGTAGGGCAGACAAGACACTTCTTAACCACTTCAGCCCCGGTAGGATTTCCCACTTTAGGACCAGAGTACTTTTCGCAGTTCGGCACTGCGTTGTTTTAACTGACAACTTTTTTCCCCACAAATAGAGCTTACTTTTGGTGTTATTTAATCACCTCTGCATCACTTCTGATCACCACTATAAAGAAAAAAATAGTTACAATTTTGAAAAAAAACCTGTATTTTTTACTTTTTGCTATAATACATGTCCAAAAAAAATATAAAAAAAACTAATTTAATCATCAGTTTTGGCTGATATATATTCTTCTACATATTTGTGGTAAAAAAAAAATCACAATCAGCATTTATTGATTGGTTTGCTCAAAAGTTGCCGCGTTTACAAACCATGAGAATTAATTTCTGGCGTTTTTACAATTTTTTTTTTTACTAGTAATGGTGGTGATCTGCGATTTTTATTGGGACTGTGACATTGCAACACGTTGGACATTTTTGACACTTTTTTTGGACCAATGACATTTATACAGCGATCAGAAATTTAAATATCCACTGATTACTGTGTAAATGTCATTGGCAGGGAAGGGGTTAACCTGCAGGGGGCAGTGAAGGGGTTAACTGTGTTCCCTGGGTGTGATCTAACCGTATGGGGGCTGGGCTGGCAGGGGCACCAGAGATCTAACTGATCAGTAGATCTCTGACATGCCACCTGGCTTTGTACAAGGCGATCGCGGGTCAACGACAGACATTGAGTCTGCCCGACCCGCGGCTCCGCTCTGTGGTCGGCAAGTGGTACAACTATGGTCAAAATTAAGAAATCAATATGTTATGCACCTATACAGTCTATTAAACATGTCACTGATTGTTTAGCAAAAAGCAGTAAGGATGTTGAAATATCTACCTTGTCACCTGTTCTCATATGCACTTCCTTTAATGAGGTGACAACTTTACTGCCTGGTTTTCTACTTGCCTGTGTTGAACACCTGTTGTCCCCATTTGCATCAATCTCTCTGCAAAAACGTCCTGACATCACTGGGGGAGGTGCTCTTGTAGCACAGGGAAATCTGAGGCATTTTATTATACACAGAAGTCCTGATTAGGCTCCGCCCATGATCAGCCTGTGAAGCCTGCCCACTCCTACCTATGTCCTGCCTTTGCCCGCCCACTGCTAGCTCCTAGCTTGGCTTCTGTTCTGCATTCTGCCAGTTTACAAATTACCTGAGGAGAGCAGGCAGGAAGAAGTACACAGATTAATAGACTGATCTGTGTGGAAATGAACATGTACTGACTTGTGCCTGTTTTACATAGCACACACCCAGCTATTGATTGCCAGATGGGTGTGTGTTATGCAAAATAGACTGAGCATAATAGAAGGCTGGAGGACTGGGGGATAGACAACCTATTTCACTGAAAGGAAATGACACCTGAGCTCTGCTCAACTCCTCCCATCATTACTAACATTATACAACAAAAGAGAACTGGTGGAGTGGATTACAGACCACAATTGCAGCTATATGTAGGAAAATAATAATTTCAGTTATTATGTTCATTACCATGTGAAACTTTCAGGTATTTATGAGGTACATTATAAATACATGGAGAATGAGCGATCCAATGGAAAGAATATACCGTATATACTCGGGTATAAGTCGAGTTTTTCAGCACATTTTTTGTGCTGAAAAAGACCCCCCTCGACTTATACCCGAGTCAGTGTCTGTGGATTATCAGTAGTTTCACATTAAACAGAGCCGTGCTGCTTCTAAGAGCCGTTCTGTGCTTGGTAAGTGTGATTAAACACATTGGAATGCAGAGAATGCTGAGTGAGGTGTCAGATTCTCAGCTTGATGTCGGGAGGTGGGCGGGACAAGCTGATGTTAGCTGTTCAGTCCCGCCCACCTCCTGATCTCAGTGAAGAGCTGCAGCTCTCTCTCTGCATTCTCAGCATTCTCTACATTCCAATGTGTTTAATCACACTTACAAAGCACAGAACGGCTCTTAGAAGCAGCACAGCTCTGTTTAATGTGAAACTAAACTACCTTACTCAGCCCTTGTGTGTTCTGGCTACAGTCTGTGTCCTGGCATTAATATCCCTGTGTCCTGGCATTAAAATCCCTGTGTCCTGGCATTAAAATCCCTGTGTCCTGGCATTAAAATCCCTGTGTTCTGGCTCCCTGTCCCTGTGTTCTGGCTCCCTGTCCCTGTGTTCTGGCTCCCTGTCCCTGTGTTCTGGCTGCTGCATTTCACACCCTAGGCTTATATGCGGGTCAATAAGTTTTCCCATATTTTTTGGGCAAAAGTAGGGGGGTCGACTTATACACGGGTCGACTTATACACGAGTATATACGGTATACACAATTTTCTCACTTCACTGTACGTATAGAAGGATAGATTATATATTTGTAACCTCGCCCATGCAAGAATACTTAGTGGATGCGGAAATACACCCTATAGCTATATCAGATCATTCCCCAATTATGGTAGAAATACAAGATTATATACCAAAAAGATATGCCATGGTTTGGAGGTTCCCCTCCCTTTTGTCTCAGGATAAACCATTTCAACAGATGTTGAGGGAGGCTTAGGAGGAGTATGACGTAAATAATGTGAAGTTATTTTGGGAAACAGATTAAGCATTTATGAGAGGCAAGATTATATCATACGTCACAGTTTTAAAGAAAAAAGTTAGAGTCCAGTACAATGAAGCGAGCAGCCTACAAGGCTCAAATTAAATTATCTCGTTCTCCATCAAAACAATCTAGTGAGGAATGGATAAAGGCCAAAGAACAATTTGATTATTGGACATCACAAGTGGAGTTAAATTTTGAAGACTATACGAGATTAAATTTTCATAAATATGGAAATAAAGCAGGAAAGATATTGGCAAATCTAATTAGGGGAAAACTATCTCCTACACATATCAATGCTTTAAGGCGGGGGTAGCAACCTGCAGATTGTGATCTACCAGTAGATCGTGGACAGGTGACTGGTAGGGTCTTGCTGACCCACCATCCCAGACATCAGAGTGCAATGCAGAGGGACTACTAGTAAAGTTGGATCTGTAGTAGAGAGCAAGAGCTGCATAAGATGATGCCTCCTCTATAGTGCTGGCTCCTGTCCCATGCGGAGTGATACCAACTGCACTCCACTTCTTATCCCTACTAGCAGAGTGGTGCCAGCAGCAGGAAAGAAGAGATCTTCAGGTCAGTGTGAAGAAATACACTAGGCATAATAGTATAGGGCTGCTTTCACATGAATGTGCTGTGGTTCATCCACACCACGGGTGCAGTGTAGTGCACCTGCAGCTTTCCTGCCATACATTTGCCATACATTTCTATTATATCCTGCGGGCTTGGTGCACTTTCTGAATGCAGGAGTTTTGGTGCGCTTTCAGAAAGTGGACCACACTTGCAGCATATAATAGAAGTCTATGGCAAAGCACAGCTAACCCAGGAAATTCGCAAATGCACTGCGCTGCACCAAGGTGCAGGTAAACTGCAGCACATCCGTGTAAGCGCAGCCTTATAGGGGGCTCAGAACAGTAAGGGATAATTTACATTTTCAGTTTGGGGGTGGTAAAACCCCATAATTAAGACATGTTATTACAACCACCATCCCAATCGCACCCCATTTAGCTGTTGTGGCCAGGGGTGTACACATGCCACAGCTGCAGCAGGAGTTATATGCCCTGTCATGATTGGTGGGTGTAGCACCTGCCAAACATGACCCAATCAAGTGAATGACCCACTCTGCAAGTGCCCTGCAACCTTGTGCAGTACACTAAACAATGGGTTAAAGCAGGCAGCATTGTGTTGCTTTCTCACCACCTGCTTTAACCCATTGGACCCTGTACAAGCATGCAGTTGCGGGGAGCTTTTAGAGTTGGTCACGATTGGCAGACGGCAGAACCCACCAAAAGCAACAGGGAGCTTAATTCCTGCTCCGGCATGTGTACAGCTTTGGATGCTACCTCAGCAGCTAGAGGGGATAGGGATTGTGGGTGGTAAACTCAACCACAGGGATTTACTACCCCCCCCCAACTTTATATGTGAACGAGCCCTAAGGGTGCCACTGCCGAATGCAACTAAGGGCTCAATCACAAGTGCAGCAGTCAGTGCTGCTCCTCTGAAAAGTGATCTGTGTGTTTGACAGGTGGTGAGGCGATATGTTACCTCCTCACCACCTGATTTAAACCCATGATTGCTGTGCAATGTATGTGATTATGACACAATAGTATGGCAATTAGAGATTTAAATCAAGTGTGAGGAGGCAACACTATGCCCGGTGATCTTTGACTTCTCCCATGATGTTCAGGTAGATCTTCACCTCTTTAAAGTTGCCTACCCCTGTTTTAAAGGATTCTAACAATAGTCTGGTATACCATCCCAAATAGATGAATTCCATACTAGAGCAATTTTTCTGAAATTTATACTCCCCACAAAAGACAGATGCATCAGGGGGAAAATAAAAATTTTGGGAGTTCCTCTCCTTAAATTATCCTCGGCAGCTTTTGGCAGTCCTCAATATCAATGGAAGAAATTATAAAGCTTATTAACCACTTCCTTACTGGGCACTTAAACCCCCCCCCTGCCCGGACCAATTTTCAGTTTTCAGCGCTGTCGCTCTTTGAATGACAATTGCACGGTCGTGCGACATTGTACCCAAACAAAATTTGCGTCCTTTTTTTCCCACAAATAGAGCTTTCTTTTGGTGGTATTTGATCTCCTCTGCGTCATTGCTGATCGCCGCTATAAACAAAAAAAGAGCGACAATTTTGAAAAAAAAAACAATATTTTTTACTTTTTGCTATAATAAATATCCAAAAAATAAAAAATAAAAAAACAAAATTATTCATCAGTTTTGGGCGATATATATTCTTCTACATATTTTTGGTAAAAAAAATCACATTCAGCATTTATTGATTGGGTTGCGCAAAAGTTATAGCGCCTACAAACTATGGACATTGATTTATGGCGTTTTTATTATTTTAATTTTTTTTACTGGTAATGGCGGCGATCTGCGATTTTTATCGGTACTGCGATATCGGGGCGGACATGTCGTACGTTTTTGACACTTTTTTGGGACCAATGACATTTATACAGCGATCAGAAATTTAAATGTCCACTGATTACTGTATAAATGTAATTGGCAGTGAAGGGGTTAACCTGCAGGGGGCAGTGAAGGGGTTAACAATGTTCCCTGGGTGTGTTCTAACTGTGGGGGGGGGGCGGGGTTGACAGGGGCATGACAGATCTAACTGATCCCAGTGACAGGGATCAGTAGATCTGGCATGCCCCCCCTCACAGAACGGGGAACTGCCGTGTTTACTTCGGCAGTTCCCCGTTCCTCCTCTCTGAAAGGAGATCGCGGGTCTCCGTCGGACATCGGGTCCGCCCGACCCGCGGGCACGCTCCCGCAGTGTGCGGCGGCACGTGCGCACACCGCTCGCGCCCGCGGGAGCGTGCCCAGCACGAGCCAAGTGGGAGGACGTCTATTGACGTCCTCCCGGCATTTTAGAGCCGCGCTGTAGCCGTCATTCGGCTATGGTGCGGATGGGAGGTGGTTAAGCAACTTCCAAATGAAAAAGCTCTGGGACCGGATAGTTATGCAGGGGAGGTATATAAAATATTACAAATGCAATTTACCCCAATATTACATGCAATATATTCTGACATGTGGACTGGAGGGGACTATTTGAATACAGGAAAAGAGGCCTATATAAAAGATTTTGCTTAAGAAAGGAAAAGATCCAAAATCAGGGTCGTATCGTCTGATTTCATTAATAAATGTTGACGTAAAAATGTTGTCAAAATTGATAGCGGAGCGACTATCCTTGATGTTACCCACTTTAATATCACGTAAGGTGTTGGCAGCTCTTGTATATGTGAAAAATAATCCAAATAAACAAATAGCCTTGATAACAATTGACGCTGAAAAGGCATTTGACAATGTGGACCTGGCCTGGCTAACTCAAGTTCTGCAAAATATGGGATTTCAAGGACAGTTTATGCACTTTTTATCAGTTATGTATAAAAACTCCGGTTCCTGAGTATATACCCCAGGCTTTATCTCTATCCCTTTCCGTCTTTCTAAAGGTACCAGATAGGGATGCCCACCGTCACCACTGTTGTTTAATCTGGCAATGGAGCCTCTATCCAGATTATTGCAATCTACCTTGGAGACCTCAGGTATAGCATCATAAGGTTAGTTTTGTGGTTACATATTTAGGAATTAAGATAGGGAAGACTCCAGCATCCGTATATACTGTATGTTAAATTTCCCATCAAAGATTCATCAAAGATTCAAAAAATTTGTAGAGAACTGACAGACTGGGCAACAACACGACAAATCCAAATTATGATATCTCTAATCTATACGAGTCAATTATGCAGTATGGTTCATTTTCAGGTTTACAAATTAATACCACTAAATGTGAAGTTTTATTGTCAACCTCTAGAGTGGGACTAAAATGGCATCATAAGGTTAGTTTTGCAGTGGCTACTATGGTTACATATTTAGGAATTAAAATAGGTCAGACTCCAGCATCTGTATATATATGTTAAATTTCCCATTTTGTGAGATATTGTAAATGGAGAAATCCTTAACAGTACAGGAAAAAGCTATGTTATCACCTAATTGGATGTATACAAGTTTTAAAACTAGAATATGAGGGGTGACCATACAGTATATTATTTATATTTTTTATTTATTTTCCCCCTTTTTTTCCCTTGTTAGAATTTTAATACAGTATGCTATATTTCACATCTAAAAATCTAGATTTCGATCTATTGGATAAAAAATACTTATATACTAAGAGAGAGTGGTGGAAGCGAGAAATTAACAAAAAACCCTGGTTCACACTGGTGCGATGAGGGAACCCTGCGAATCCACTGCGGATTCCCGCATCGTACCTAACTCACACAGCAGTTCACACTGCCATATGTGAACTGAGGGGAATGTCAATACATTGTTAACGACACCCCCTTTTCAGCTCGCATATGGCACTGCAATCTGACAGTTCAGAGAATCAGATCGCATAGGTGTGAACACCCATGCGATTCAGTTCTGGTGCTGACACAAGAAAGGGTCCTGTGTGTTTTGAGTCAGAATGTGATGCGATTTCAGCCATACTATCTGTATGGCTGAAATCGCATCACACGGGCATCGCATGTGATTAATGCATTAAGGAACTTAGTGGTCAGCGCTGGTTTGGTGATGGCTAATAGAGAGAAGGAATTAGGAAAAGACTGGGATAATTGTTATTATCAAATATTGGACTTCCTTTTCTTTTTTTATTGTGTCATTTATGTGATTGTTTTTGTAAAGAAAATATTCAGAAAAAATTAATACAATGTTAAAAAAATTAAAAAAAGAATTAGCCTGGTTTCTCCATTCAATAAATATGGGTGGATGGGGAGATAGCCATTTTGTGCTATAAGTTTATGAGCTAAAAAAGTAATCTGGTCATTGGTACAAATACTTCTAGAGGAAGGGACTCCTAATCCTGCAAACTAAGTATACAAACAAGTGGATCCGATGGTATTGTAGCATGCAATATGTTATTAATGGTGGTTATAATTGTTTGCCAATAATGGCAGATCTCATATGAATAAGATCTGAATGATCATTTTAGCATCTGGGACAGTTTGGGGTATCTCTATGGCTCCACTGATATAGCTTCTGAGATGTATGATAGACGTTGTGTCATATAAATAGTTGGGTCAACCATTGGGTAGGTAAAAGGGACTGCCATCTGCCAGCTATCCTCTGAGACACATCCCAAATCATTTTCCCAAGCTAGTTTGCATGGGAGGGATGTTGTGCTGGATTGCTCTAGGTGCAGAGAGCATATAGATGTAAAATAAGGTCTTCTTTGTTACAGTAGTCACTAGATAAGTAATTAGGGGAGCTGAGGATTTGATTGAGTTCTCTATCATTTTACATGCTTGGAGGGCATGCCTTAATGCTGAATTTCAACGTCTTTTTCACTAGAACTGAATGAAATTATCAATCTCAGCATAGATCATACCTCTGTACTATGTTGCTCAGTTGTTTGCAGATCCTCTGATATTATGGGTTTAGTTGTGACTTTGTATTATGTGACACTCTGTATATTCTCTGACCTATAGACTCTGTCCCTTCCACAATCACTTCCTGCAGCAGCTAGAGTCTGTAACACTTCCCTTTGTAGTCTTTCTTTTTTTTTTTTTAAAGCCTGTGGTGTGTGGAACTTTCAGACTCACCCGGTGTATAAAAAAGTGCACGACACAAAAGTGAAGACACAAAAAGTGCACTAGGTGTACACGCGGTCCCCCTCCGAAGAGGAAGGACCTATACCCTGATTCCCCAGGGTGCAAGGCTCCTGACAGGAACAGAGGTATCGTGCACTAGGAACGCCTAGCCGAAGCCAGACGACCCCCGTTCTCTAGGCAGCCAGCCGAAAATTGGCCCCGATACCAAGAGGGACTCCCCCGAAGGGAGACCCCATGAGAGGAGGCGGATCAAGCCAAAAGGCCATACCCACCTCCTTCCCAAGAAGTTCAGGGTAGGCCCAAGGACCGTACACCTTACTTGTCACATGTGCAAGTGTACCCTCTACAATCAAAAGTGACACAACACGACAAACAACACACAAAAAATATGAAAAAGTGGGGAAAGAATAGTGGAGAAGTGAAAAGGTGCCTTTGTGCTAGACAAAGGCCGGCCTTGCGGCCAGGAATAAAAAATTCCTCTGGTCCTGGCCAAAAGGCCCGGCCCTAGAGGCAGGTGCTAAAAAAAGTGTGGTGGCGCAGTGACCTGGTGCCATTGGCTCCCACTGCTTTTAATCAAAGTCAGTTAGGCAATCAGGAGAGAGAAGGGGTGGGGGAGCGCTATGGCTCCATGTCTGAATGGACACAGGTAGCTGTGACTCGGCTCGGGTGCCCCCACAGCAAGCTGCTTGCTGTGGGGGCACTTGGCTGGAGGGAGTGGCCAGGAGCCCCGAAGAGGGATCCGAGAAGAGGAGGATCTGGGTTGCTATGTGCAAAACTATTTCAGAGCACAGGTAAGTATAACATGTTTTAAATTAATTTAATTTTAACTTAAATACTACCTCCTTGTAATGGTATGGTACACCACAAAGGCCTATCTTAGAGGCCCTGTTATCAAAGAAATGAGTGTGGTTAAATAGCAGGCGCGAGGTAAACCAAGCCAACAAGTGCTTGTAACTGAGACTGCCTATGTTAAAGATCCAACTCCCGAAAATTGTTTGTCTTGGGCAGAGGCACAGTCTTAGCTTAAACTTCTTATAGAAAAAAGAACCCAGGATAAAAAAAAATCTGTAACAGTCTTCCTTGGGCAGAAGGGGAAAGGTCAGGCAAACTTCTGGCAGCTATTGCACGTTCACAAATTAAACATTTTTATATAAGTGCTATAAAATCTTAGACTGGACTGCTCTGTACCAAGTCTACAGATGTATTGGCAGTTTTTAAGTCTTTCTATCAGGAGCTTTATAGCTCCAGGACAACTTATACAAACGATGGTCTATTTCAATTTCTAGATGGGATCAATCTTCTTATCTTGTCCCAGTCGGACAGATGTTTGCTTGACGCTCCTTTAGACAAATTTCATTGCTCACCACCGATATTAAATTTATAACGAAAATTTTGACTAATAGGCTAAATAAAGTTATATTATCCATTATCCATCCCGATCAAGCAGGTTTTATGCCCAATTCTTCAACTGTTGTGAATATAAGACGCACTTTTTAAAATATTAAAACCCCGGTTGACAACTTGATAAATAGAGCACTGCTGTCTTTAGATATGCGTTTGACACAATAGAGTGGAGCCATATATGAAAAATACTTAAGCGGTTTGGCTTCGGCAACATTTTCTGTAAATGGGTTCAACTTTTATATGTGTCCCCTAAGGCCTCTATATGTGCCAATGGGAGAACGTCCGGTTTCTTTCCGTTGTTTTGTGGGACCAGACAGTGGATGTCTGCTGGTGCCTCTATTGTTTTTGGTAGCTATGGAGCCCCTCTGCTGAGACAAAAGGCGGAGGTGACGGGGTTCTGTAGAGGAAGACATGAAGAAAAAATAGCCTTGTATGCAGAGAATATGCTGCTGCTTCTATTTGATACCCAGGGATCATTGCCTACTTTAACCACTTCAGATCCACGCTATAGCCAATTGACGGCTACAGTGTGGATCTGAATTGTCGGGAGGCCGTCAATTGACGTCCTACCCTTTCCGCGCTCCAGGGCTCGCTGTTGCAGCCGCACGCTGTGTGAGTGTGCCTGTGGGTCGGGGCGGACTCGATGTCCACCAGAGACCCGTGATCTCTTCACAGAGAGCCAGAATGGGGAACCGCCGATGTAAACACGGCGGTTCCCCGCTCTGTGAAGGGGGGCATGACAGATCTACTGATCCCTGCGATCGGGATCAGTTAGATCTGTTATGTCCCAGTCAGCCCCGCCCCCACACAGAACACATACAGGGAACACATTTAACCCCTTGATCACCCCTTAGTGTTAACCCCTTCCCTGCCAATGACATTTATACAGTAATAAGTGTCTATTTTTAGATCTGATCGCTGTATAAATGTCATTGATCCCAAAAAAGTGTCAAAAAATTCAGACATGTCCGCCGCAATGTCGCAGTCCCGATAAAAATTGCAGATCACCGCAGATCGCCTCCATTACCAGTAAAAAATAAATAAATAATAAAAACACCATAAACCAATTTTCATAGTTATAACTTTTGTGCAACCCAATCAAACTATGCTTATTGCAATTTTTTTAACCAAAAATATGTAGAAGAATATATGTCGGCCTAAACTGAGGAATAAATGTGTTTTTTATTTTTTATATTTGGATATGTATCATAGCTAAAAGTAAAAAAAAAATGTTCTTTTTTCAAAATTGTCACTCTTTTTTTGTTTATAGCACAAAAAACAAAAACCACAGAGGTGATCAAATACCACCAAAAGAAAGCTCTATTTGTGGGAAAAAAAGGACATCAATTTTGTTTGGGTACAACGTCGCACGACCGCAAGATTGTCATTCAAAGAGTGACAGCACTGAAAACTGAAAATTGGTCCAGGCAGAAGAGGGGTTTAAGTGATTAGTAAGCTAGTGGTTAATGACTACTATCATGGAAAAGTTTGGTGCCTTTTCTGGTCTCGCAATAAACTTGAATGAGTCTGTACTACTCCTGTTGGATCCCCTTTAGGACCCTCTCCTGACAGCAGCATGACAACTTAAAGTGGAGCTCCACCCACATTTAGAACCCCTCACCATACAGTTGTAAAGTGGCCATTGAAAAAGAACTGGCATATATAATTTTTTTTTTAATCACTTACATTGCTCTTGCAAATACCTTATTTCAATCCCCCCTCCTCGGACACAGCCCGCCGCGTCATTTCCAGGATGCAATGTCTCCTGGGAGATGTGTGTCATCAATCCCAGGAGACAATAGGCATTTCCCAGCCATAGTACGCGTTACTTCCAAACTGGAAATGACGCAATATGAGGTGGCGCCCAGCCAGCGCCATCTTTAAAAAGGGTAGCCAGGCCTTTGTTGCATTATTTACCAATGCGTCCCATGATTGATCCCATGCTTGACCGTCGGTGCATGCATTCTTGAGGATTCCAGTTGAGGAGGTAACTCAGCTCTGTTAGCAGAGCCTGGGGGACAGCACAACTGGGGCAATCATTTGATGGCAATAATGACATGGGGCAATTATAATGGTGGCAATTTTGACTGGGGCAACTAGGATGGTGGCAGTATTACGATGGCATAATGATGGTGGCAGTATATTGGTGGCAATTATGACGGGGCAATTATGACATAGCAATTATGATGTGACAATTATGACGGGGCAATTATGACGGGGCAATTATGACGGGGCAGAGTGGCAGAATGGTGGGGGAATTATGACGGTGGCAGAATGAGGGGGACAATTGTGACAGGGGCAATTATGATGGGCGGCGCAATTATGATGTGGCAATTATGACGGGGCAATAATGATGGGGTCAATTATCACAGGGGCAATTATGACAGGGGCAGAATAATGGGGCAATTATGAGGGGGCAATTATGGCAGGGGCAATTATGATGGGGCAATTATGATGGCGCAGAATGGCAGATTGATGGGGCAATTATGACGGGGCAGAGTGGCAGAATGGTGGGGGAATTATGATGGTGGCAGAATGAGGGGGACAATTATGACGGGGCAATTATGATTGACGGTGCAATTATGATGTGGCAATTATGATGGGGCAATAATGATGGGGTCAATTATCACAGGGGCAATTATGACAGGGGCAGAATAATGGGGTCAATTATGATGGGGCAATTATGATGGGGGCAATTATGATGGGACAATTATGACAGGGGCAGAATGACGGGGCAATTATGATGGCGCAATTATGACAGGGGCAGAATGATGGGGCAATTATGATGGGGCAATTATGGCAGGGGAAATTATGATGGGGCAATTATGATGGGGCAATTATTATGGCGCAGAATGGCAGAATGATGGGGGAATTATGACGGTGGCAGAATGAGGGGGCCAAGTATGACAGGGGCAATTATGATGGGCGGAGCAATTATGATGTGGCAATTATCACGGGGCAATAATGATGGGGGAAATTATGAGGGGGCAGAATGATGGGTCAATTATGACAGGAGCAATTATGACAGGGGCAGAATGATGGGGCAATTATGACAGGGCAATTATGACGGGGCACTTATGATGGGACAATTATGACAGGGGCAATTATGACGGGGCAGAATGACAGGGGCAATTATGACGGGGACAATTATGACAGGGCAGAATGATGGGGCAATTATGACGGGGCAATATGATGTGGGCAATTATGACAGGGGCAGAATGGCAGGGGCAGAATGACAGGGGCAGAATGATGGGGGCAATTATGACAGGGGCAATTGTGACAGGGGCAGTTTGATTGGGCAATTATGATGAGGCAATTATGACAGGGGCAGAATGACAGGGGCAATTATGACAGGGGCAATTATGACAGGAGCAATATGATGGGAATAATTATGACAGGGGCAGAATGATGGGGGTAATTATGACAGGGGCAATTATGATGGGACACACAATTATGACGGGGCAATATGATGGAGGTAGCTTTGATGGGTGGAATATGATGGGGTAGTTTTGATGGGGGCAACAGCACATTTTCCCCCTTGTTTCTTAACATAAAATAAGGACATGTGAGTTCCAGTGCATTTTTGGGGCATTCTGGTGCATTTTTAATGCGTTTTACCGCATTTCGGTACAGTTCAGTGCAGAAAAATGCAGCATTTTCGGGCCAGTTCACACCATAGAAATACAGTCTGGATGTGTTCCGGATGCTTTTCTGCATGCATGTTTTTGGTGCTTTCCAGTGCATTTTTGATGCAGTCCAGTGCAGTTTTTCCCCCTTTTTTTATTAACCTAAAATATGGACATCTGAGTTCCAGTGCGTTTTTGGTGCATTTAGGTGGGTTCCAGTGCGTTTTTTGTGCGTTTTACTGCGTTCCAGTACAGTTCAGTGCAGAAAAAATGCAGCATGTTCTACTTTTTTTTCTGGAGCTGGAACACACTGGAACTGACTGCACTGGTGTGAACTATGCCATTGAAAACCATATAACCTACTATCCATGCATTTTTGATGCAGGAAAAAAACGTACTGGACTGCATGTGGTGTGAACTGACCCTTAGAGAAAAACTTTGTGAAATAATGTTTTGTATTTCTTTATTAACAATCTTTGGAAATGCTGACAAACTTCCTGGGAGGGGGAAGAGAGGTTTCCATAAGAGGTGGCAACTTCCTGACTTTGCTGTTGCTATGGAAACCTGACCTACAAGCTAATATACTGTTCCCACCACACTGAGCATGTGTGAGATTGGCAGGTGCATGATGGTTAGCCTGGAATAAAGGAAGAGATGCACTCTGGCTTCAGATGCCCACACTGAAGATGGCCACGCTGTGCTGGGATATTATAATTTAAGAAAACAATGCTGCAAAAATACTAAATAGAACTTAGTTTACAGAATACCTTAACTAGAATACACTAAGCATGAGTATTATTGGGATATTTTTATCTAAAAAGTAAAATATCGTCCAGAACACCGCTTTAAGGTATATGCAAAAATTATATATCTTGGGGTAACTGAACAAGGTGTGGTGTAGACTGCCACTGTCCATGGCTGGTCGAACCATTCTTTTAAAAATAATATGGATACCTCAGTTAATGTATTATTTACAGAATTCCCCTTGCTGGATTCCGCATAAAAATGTAAACAGTATTTAATATGACTTTTTGACTTTTCAAAATTTCATATGGTTTTACAAGCCTATTAAATATGATTTTTTACAATATCCAAATGACCAAGGGGGTCTGTCGGCACCAAACAACTGGGTATACTTTTATGGCGGCCCAACTCTAACATCTAGCAGAAAAGGAAAATGGTGGCCTACATATTTCTTCCTACAATATACTTGCTTCTATATTTCATAACAGCAACCCCATGTTAGTCTTGGACTGAACTATCTCATCTTTTAATCAATTTTAATCAATTTCAGTCAATATAAATCTGCCCTCCAGAAATACCATTCCTGCCTCCACACTGCCAAACAGACCTACTTTATCACTCTTATCAACAACCTCTCACGAAGCCCCCGTCAACTCTTTTCTACCTTTAACTCTCTACTTCGTCCTCCATTACCTCCACCCACCAACTTGCTCACTGCCCAGGAGATTGCTCATCACTTTAAAAATAAGATTGATACAATTCGTCTCGAGATCTCCTCTCTACAGATTTCTCACCCCCCTCATACTCTTTGTCCTCCTGCACAATCAATACTCTCATTTAACCCAGCTACTATAGAGGAAGTCTCTAAACTTCTCTCTAACGCCCACCTAACCTCCTGTACCCTAGACCCCATTCCTTCTCAACTACTACAGTCACCCTCTGACTCTATCCTACACTCTTTAACGCATATCTTCAACCTCTCC
>BLSH010257488.1:103821-122775 GCA_018402905.1 Glandirana rugosa | reverse complement strand
CTTATACACATCTCCTTCTGGCACCAAGTACACGACCTAGTCCGCACCACGACCACACACAACTTAAATTTTACTCCCGGACAATACCTTCTTCATCACCAAGAAGATGCGAACCCCTCCTATCACAAATCCCTAGCGATGGCCATGGTTAACGCTGCCAAATTGTGTATCCCTAGATTCTGGGGTACCACTAAAACTCCTACCCTGACAGACTGGTTTAAACAAATCGATAAAATTGCAGAAATGGAGGAGCTCATTGCAATCTCCCGAAACACCCCACACCTTTACATAAAAAGATGGGCTTGCTGGGTACACTTCCAATCAACAGACACATACAAACAGTCTTTAAATACCACATAAGTACCAAACCGAACCTACCCCTACGCCAAGCTCCTCTACCCAACATCCTCTTACCCCCCCTGACCTGTAAGTCAACACAGAGTCGTCTGGCCTTGTAATCCCAAACGAATGGCTCCCCCTGTCACACACACCCCCGAACCTACTGCCTTTACACAAGCGCTCACCTCTTCACAACCTCATTATCGAATAACCAGGGTTGGCTCTTGCTCCCTACCCACCCCTCCCCCCCCAACCCACTACACCCAAAACTTATCGCTTATTAGCCCATCACCCATAGTCCCCCATCCTTTGCCCCGCGCTGGACGCGGCGGCACTAGTGCTTGCCTTCCCAGCTGATAGATCTAAAAGCAAACCCCACCAACATACGCACACAACCCACCTCAAACACCACTGAAGGGTTCTATTGTATTGGATAAGATCATTGTATGCTACATTGTTTGCTACCTGTTATGTTACAACATAGTGACGCATAGTATTCTATGGATACTTGTATTGTTTTCTTCTTATTCAATAAAGCTTTGTTGGAAAAAAAAAAACAATGTGAATTCCAATTTTGAATAGACTGGATTTAAATTTGAATAGAAAAGTTTATAATAGAATAGAAAATAATAGAATAAGATAGAGAATAAGATAGTAAAGAATAGATTAGAAAAACAATAGAACAGAAGATTAAATTAGGATATATAAACATCTTCCGAAATTCAAATTTTAAATAGAATAAATTTGAATTTGAATAGAAGAAGATTAGAATAGAAAATAATAGAATAGAACATAAAAGAACACAATAGAATGGAAAAGAATAGATCAGAAAAACAATATAGAAGAATATAATAAGATATAAAGAATATAATATATAACAATGTTCCGAAATTCAAATTTTGAATGTTTTCGAAACCGGTAGACATTTTTAGAATCCGGTAGAAATTTTTCGAATGCGGCAGAATTTTTTCGAATGCGGCCGATTTTTTTCGAATTTAGTCGACTTTTTTCGAATTTGGTCGAATTTTTTCGAATTCAAATACAGAACTAAACAAATCCTGAAAACGAATGTAACGAATGCAACTAATTTAACTAAACTAATTTAGTTAAATAACAAATCGAAACTAAACTAAACTAAACACATTTTTTCATCCTGCACATGTCTAGCAACTGCATAAATGGAAATAAGCTGACCGAGTGACCGAGTGACATTACTGATGGGGAATTGGAAGGATTGTGTACTGTTCAGGATGACACCCAGACTCTTACCTGAGAGGAGGGAAAGACGGTGGAGTTATCAATATTGACTGAAAAACTGTTAAGCTTTGTCAGGGTGGATTTTGTGACAATCAGGAGAACCTCGGTTTTGTCACTGTTTAATTTTAGAAAGTTGGAAGAGTGCCAGGGTTTAATTTTCTGTAAACAACCAGTAAGGGATTTGGGTGGAAGGGTGGATTTGGGTGGAAGGGTGGATTTGGGTGGAAGGGTGTTGGGAGGTTTAGTGGACGGGTAGAGCTGGGTGTCATCCGCATAGCAATGGAAGTGGATGTTACATTTATGAAATATGAGACCAAGAGGTAGAAGATAGATTAGGAACAAAATGAGCCCCAGGACAGAACTCTGTGGCACCCCAATAGAGAGCAGAGATGGTTGAGATTAGAAGGATTGGAGTTGTATGAATTGAGTATGTCCCCTACATGAAGGAGTAAGGGGCACATAGCACTCATATTTATTCAGAAAAATAAAAGATGAAAAGTTTACACAATGACGCCACACTTTCTGCCAAAATATTTTTTTAAAAAAATGAAAAGAACCTCCCAAAAATGTCCCCCCCCTGTAAACCCATTGTCAGTCATGTTGTCCAAGTAATGCAGATCTTCATCAATTACAACAAATGACATCTGGAACTCACAAAAAAAATCCCAGTGACCGAGCAATGAATGACATCTCCCGGGGCCCCGGTGCTGAATGTAAAGGGGTAAGAGGGGTGGGTATATACTCAGTGATGTCACGCTATAACCATACCTTTGCTTACATGGATGGGGAATAAATCAGGGAGGGGGACGTCATGGTTGCTGGTGATGTAGCAGGTGCCGATACCCACTGCTTTCCTAATAACCATTGACAAAGGAAGCTGTCATATATGGTGGTCCGGTATTCGGTCCAACACTGTATTTGGTTTATTTAAATACAGAAGAAATCAGTTTGAGAAATATGAACAAAGGTAAACCTCCAATATTAAGCTCTCCTGCCTTTATACTCAGCTGTCATTCACTGGAGCCGTCATTCGGCAACCGAGCAATCATTAGGAACAGATCACATCAGCTTTCCTTTTTTGGTGGGTTGGCGTGAGTTGTTCATTGTGATTGAGGTGGATCTCCATTATCGGTCAATATAATTGATGGTGGATTTACATTGTGGAACATTTGCTGGGTGGGGGGAAGGGGGGAATTTGTAATAAAGATCTTGTCAAAAAGTGTATCTGTGTTTTTAATTAAATTTTCACTTATTTATGTGAATGAGTAGGTATACCCACCCTTTCCTCATTCATATGGGTGGGGCAGTATCTGGGGACCTCCTTTTGTTAAAAGGTGCTTCTAGATTCAGATAAGGCCCCCCACCCACTCCTTTCTCCTGATATATAGGAGAGGTCAAATGTCTACTTCACCCTACCTCTCTGATGTACTGGGGCGACCTCTCCCCCCGCTCTCTGCTGTCTCTCTTCTGTCTCTCTCCTCTGTGTCTCTCTCCTCTGTGTCTCTCTCCTCTGTGTCTCTCTCCTCTGTGTCTCTCATCTCTGTCTCTCTCTCCTCTGTGTCTCTCCTCTGTGTCTCTCCTCTGTGTCTCTCCTCTGTGTCTCTCTCCTCCGTGTCTCTCTCCTCCGTGTCTCTCTCCTCTGTGTCTCTCTCCTCTGTGTCTCTCTCCTCTGTGTCTCTCTCCTCCGTGTGTCTCTCCTCTGTGTCTCTCTCCTCTGTGCCTCTCCCCTGTGTCTCTCTCCTCTGTGTCTCTCCTCTGTGTCTCCCCTCTCTGTTTCTCTCCTCTGCCTCTCTCCTCTGTGTCTCTCTCTGTTTCTCTCTTCTGTGTCTCTCCCTGTCTCTCTCCTCTGTGTCTCTCTCTGTCTCTCTCCTCTGTCTCTCTCCTTTGTGTTTCTCTCCTCTGTGTCTCTCTCCTCTGTCTCTCTCCTCTGTGCCTCTCCTCTGTCTCTCTCCTCTGTGTCTCTCTCTTCTGTCTCTCCTCTGTCTCTCTGTCTCCACCCTCTGTGTATCTCTCCTCTGTGTCTCTCTCCTCTGTGTCCCTCTCCTCTGTGCCCCCCTCCTCTGTGTCCCTCTCCTCTGTGTCCCTCACCTCTGTGTCCCTCTCCTCTGTGTCTCTCAACTCTGTGTCTCTCAACTCTGTGTCTCTCAACTCTGTGTCTCTCTCCTCTGTATCTCTCTGCTCTGTGTCTCTCCTGTGCGTCTCTCCTCTGTGTGTCTCTCTCTACTCTTTGTTCCTCTCATCTGTGTCTCTCCTCTGTGTATCTCTCCTCTGTTTCTCTCCACTCTGTGTCCCTCTCCTCTGTGTCCCTCTCCTCTGTGTCTCTCTCCTCTGTGTCTCTCTCCTCTGTGTCTCTCTCCTCTGTGCCTCTCCTTTATATCTCTCTCCTCTGTGTCTCTCCTGTGTGTCTCTCCTCTGTGTCTCTCTCATCTTTGTCTCTCTCCCCTGTGTCTCTCCTGTGTGTCTCTCCTCTGTGTCTCTCCTCTGTGTGTCTCTCCTGTGTGTCTCTCCTGTGTGTCTCTCCTGTGTGTCTCTCTCCTCTGTGTCTCTCCTCTGTCTCTCTCCTCTGTGTCTCTCCTCTGTGTCTCTCCTCTGTGTCTCTCTCAACTCTGTGTCTCTTAACTCTGCGTCTCTCTGCTCTGTGTCTCTCCTGTGTGTCTCTCCTGTGTGTCTCTCCTCTGTGTGTCTCTCTCTCCTCTTTGTTCCTCTCCTCTGTCTCTCTCATCTGTGTCTCTCCTCTGTCTCTCTGTCTCCACCCTCTTTGTATCTCTCCTCTGTGTCTCTCTCCTCTTTGTCCCTCTCCTCCGTGTCCCTCTCCTCTGTGTCCCTCTCCTCTGTGTCCCTCTCCTCTGTGTCTCCTAACTCTGTGTCTCCTAACTCGGTGTCTCCTAACTCGGTGTCTCCTAACTCTGTGTGTCTCCTGTGTGTCTCTCCTCGGTGTGTCTCTCTCTCCTCTTTGTTCCTCTCTTCTGTCTCTCCTCTGTGTCTCTCCTCTGTGTGTCTCTCCTCTGTGTCTCTCCTCTGTGTGTCGCTCTCTCCTCTGTGTTTCTCTCCTCTGTGTCTCTCTTCTGTGTCTCTCTCATCTGTGTCTCTACTCTGTGTCTCTCTCCTCTGTCTCTCCTGTGTGTCTCTCCTCCGTGTCTCTTCTCCGTTTCTCTCCTCCGAGTTATTTTGAGGGGACGGCAAATTTACACTGTTATACAAGCTGTACACTCACTACTTTTCATTGTAGCAAAGTGTCATTTCTTCAGTGTTGTCACATGAAAAGATAGAATAAAATATTTACAAAAATGTGAGGGGTGTACTCACTTTTGTGAGATACTGTATATAGAAAAATAAATAAGTGATAATTCCTGTATGGTCCCGTAAAAAAACATGACCATAGTGAATGATTCCCCACAACCTTAAATGCATGTACATAAAAAAATTATGCTAAAAAAACATATGCACGGGGGCGTGGTTTGCCTTGGAGGAAGATGGCAGCGTAGTCTCAGAGCTCCGTCAGACTCTGGCCACAAGCTAGCTGTTTGAGAGGTTTCCAGCGATCTACTCTATCCATAGCATGGGGACTGCTTCCCGGGACACGTCGGCTACTAGATCCCCTTCACCTCGAGACACTCGTAGCGGACAGCTCAGTCAATCAACACCCGACATCTTCCGGACCCAGCCCGGCAACATGGCGGCGTCGCAGCAGACCCGCACTCCGCTTTAAGATCTTTTGGCGGCCAGCTCACGGTCTGCCGCACCTTTGGAGGGTCACCAGCTGCAGCACCAACCGCCAAGCCTCAATGATCTGTGCAACGTGGCAGCGGACATCAAAGAGACCTTGTCCACAGCCATCTCTGACTTCCGCATCAATATCCAGGCACTCACGGGCAGAGTGCATGAGGTGGAGCACACCGCCGCCCACCACCAGAACGCCATCAGACACATACATCAAGCCATGGACACCCATACTCTGCAGCTCCGGGAGCTGAATCGTCACATGGAGGATCTAGATAACCGCGGGAGACGTCATAACCTGCGGGTGAGAGGTCTCCCAGAATCGGTGGAGCAGGAACAATTGTGCCCAATGGTTACTAGTCTGTTTAACAACCTCCTGGATAGACCCTCCTCTGCTCCCATAGAAATGGAAAGGATACATAGGGCCCTCTGTCCAAAGGACAGGGAAACAGATCCTCTGAGGGATATAATTTGTTTTTTAAATGACTTTCAATTAAAAGAATAAATCCTTCGAAAAGCTCGCAATAAAACCCAGATCTCCCATAATGGTAGAGAGGTCCACATCTATCAAGACCTCTCTCCCATTACCTTAAAACACAGGAGAGACCTGCGCCCCCTCCTGGATGTCCTGCGTCTCAAAGGAATCCACTATAGGTGGAAATTCCCCTTCTGCCTCTCCGCCACGCATCAAGGCAGAACTGCATTCCTGAGGGAGGGTCCCAGAGGAACTTGAGTCGTTCTGTTTGGCGCTAGAGATACCTTATATCGAGGTGCCGAATTGGTATGCGGATTTCTCCCCTCCGAATCTGACACAGGAATCGCGCACGCTCGGAATTTGGAGAAACCCCTATGGAGGCGCAGGAGACACGCCACCGCAGACACCGCTCACCACCTGCAGAGCAATCCTCTCCAACATCGCTAAACCAGAGCCTGCACCCGCATTCAAGTCCCACAAAAGCCCAAAACTCTCGTAGAGCCCGCCACGACCGCCACAATCACTGAGACAAATGATCCAGATGTGCTCGCCTACCATCTCACCATAGCGGCAAGTATCCTCTTTTCATAATAACTGACTTTTATCCTCTATAACAATGTGATATTGGGAAACCTGCGGCCCGTCACAACGGAACTCACAGATCCACCTACTGCCAGACCTGCCTACACAGGCTAAGAATGAACGCTACACTCATCCCTTTAGTCTCTTTACCTCCAGCTATAGATACTAGACTTATTGCTTATAGACTGATTCACATGCCTAAATTAAAGGAGACTTAGATGCCCCACACACGTGGAGCGAAAAGAATCTGAAACATAGCTCCCTCCCCTGATAGCATTACCAGGGCAATCCATCCACGCGACATACATGGATCTACTGATGCCACACTTTATCGCCACTTCAATATTTGTACCCCACGCATGTGGACGTTGGACACTAAACAAGCATGCACAACCAGAGGTGCACTGTCTCTTTAAAGAACTCAGGACGCATACTGACAAAGAGGGGGATCATTCTGCCCGCGCCATCTAAACATTACAGATTCCCCTACCCACTTTGGGATGAACTCTATAAGAGATGACACCTCAAAGGACCAAACAAAACCAGTGACACTGCACTATACTCCCGAGCACTCCTACAAACATTCGGCCTATCTCAGGAGGAGAAGCAAGCTCCACATTTATGGATTTGGAAGGCTTCAGCTTTAAACTAAATAAGACTGATTGACCTCACACCGAGAATAGGTAATGCTCAATAGTACGCCGCATTTATAGACAGGTCTCAACGTATATTCTTCCCACATTAATGTAAGAAGTATTTTCTAGTGGCCCCATAGGTGCCCTCCCACTTAACACCTACAAACAACCAGACACACCTTAGGCTAACACAGCAATCCACTTATTTCTACACTGATCACCGTCACATGATAGAGGATGCCATTAATTAATTACATACTTAAGCTACCAACATCTGGATGGTTTAGGCGACAACTATGATGGACCGAGAGTTTCTTCACCATACAACAGACTAGCTTCCGATAGCTTAACAATGTTGTGTTTAGTAATGTTGTGTTTAATAATGTTATGTTTAAAGGTTTATATTACTTGATGTTTTTTTTTTATTATTGCCATGTAAGCAGGGTGACATGCTAAACACCTTTGATCTGAAGTACCCAGCACTTAAATACAAAACTAATGCAGACAAGAGACCACCACTATAGCCAATCTCCAAACCTTATCTCGTTACAGGCTTCCTAACAGACTTCCCCACTGCAGATGCACACCTCAGCTGCAAACCAGACCAGCATCTCTCCCCCCTCTCCCCGCAACCGCCACTTGCCAATCTGCAGCCAACCGGCTTTCTTGCCTTTTTCCCCACGGTCATGGACCTAGCTTGAAATGAACTAGCCCAAACCTCCCTGATTCAGTTTCAGCACCCACCCAGTGGCTACCAGTCTGACGAGTCTCGTCACACACTCTCCCTTCTTTCCCACATACTCACCTCCCACACAGTGGACAACCATTGTGTCCTCAACTACTATACCAGAAGTCCACTGACACTCCCCAACATATCCTTAATTCAATAATCCCCTCTCCATAGGGGACCGGTGGTATTTACTCCACCTGTAGTCGGATTTCTCACCCAACCCTTCAAATCACTAGTCCAACTTCTCCGGACCACCAATCTCCCTATCCACTACCCCACCTTACATCCCTCTCACCACCCCTCTACTCCCCGAGTACCCCAACTACACCAGAATCAAAAGGGCTTTCTCACCCATTTCCACCTATCTGGCACTTACCCCTACGCATTCTCTCGCTCCGGCCACCCCAAGAACATACGCCCCATACGCACCTACTACTTAACTCCTCAGGTGGTCACAAACCCCAAACAAAGAAATCCATAACATGACGACGAACCCTTCCACCGCCACCAATACCTCCATCAACATAGTCTCGCTCAATACGCGCGGACTTAATACCCCTGAAAAACGCTCCCAACTGTTATCCACTATGCACAAAAACAAAGCATATATACTGCTTGTACAGGAAACGCACTTTCGAAGAAAAGCTATACCCCGCTTCTCTAGCCATCATTACCCCACGGTCTACCACTCCACAAGCGAAATGTCTAAATCGAAAGGTGTATAGACATTAGTGGCCAAACACTGCCCATTTCAGATCTCTGCTACGCTTACGGATGACGAAGGTTGCTATCTTTTCCTAAAGGGCAATCTGCACGGGCATAAAGTCACCCTGGCCAACATTTACACCCCTAACAAACACCAAGTTACTTTCTTCCGATGAATAACCTAAGCCCTCACCGACTTTCAAGAGGGCACTTTAATACTAGGTGGTGACTTCAACGTATCCCTAAACCCCCTTCAAGACTCCTCCAATGGAGCATCCACCCTCCCATTTAGAGCCCTGTGAACCATCAAGACTTATCTTCACAACCTACTCCTACACGACTCCTGGCGTACACTCAACCCCAAGGGCAGGGACTTCACCTTCTACTCCCACCCCCACCAACGATACTCCAGGATTGATTACCTATTTGTTTCCCAAAATGCTATTCCTCTACTCCGACGAACTTCAATTGACCCAATGATTCTCTCCGACCACCACCCGATTTCTCTCATTCTGACATTCCCGATGACCTACACTCCCCAGCTGAAATGGAGACTAGATCCCTCCCTACTAACGGACCCAGAAACCGCATCTGAAATCTCAGCAACTTTAAAACAATATTTTGCAGAAAAAAAACCTATAGACACATCCCCAGTCACGAACTGGGAGGCGCATAAGTGTGTCATTAGGGGGGCCCTTATCGCCGCTGCCACAAAACTAAACTGCATTAAACAAAGACGCATCACGGAACTGACTGCCCACATACGAGATTTGGAGACAGTACATAAGCGATCCCAAGCTCTAGATGTATATCAGTCACTACTGTCAGCCAGATCGGAACTCCTGGAAGAATTGGGCAAAAACACTAAACGTAAATTTATCCTTTGCCAGAAGTTATACTATGAGTTTGGCAACAAATCGGGGAAACTCCTAGCTAGGGCCCTACAAGCCCGCTATTCAGCCATGGCGATACACTCGGTCACAGACCCCACAGGGCACAAAATTAGTGCTACCCCTGATATAGCTGAGCAGTTCGTAAATTACTATTCACAACTATATAACTTAACTACCAAAGATGCAGCGAACAATGACCCCTCCAGAACACAATTTATCCGAGACTTTCTGAAAAAATATAGCCCCAACCCGATATCTGAGTCAAAAGCCCTAGACCTAGAACGCCCTCTTTAGGAAGCAGAAGCTAAACTCGCACTTAAAGAAATGAAACCGGGAAAAAGCCCAGGCCCAGACAGTCTGACCATAAGCTATTACAAAACCTACACAGACTTACTGTTACATCCTTTCCTGAGTGCATTCAACACCTTTGCATCCCAAACTCCCCCTCCCAGGGACCTATTGATGGCTCACATCTCCGTTCTCCCCAAACCGGGCAAGGACTCAGCCCTAGTCACTAGCTACAGACCCATATCACATCTCAACATAGACCTAAAATGGTACGCTAAAATATTAGCTAACCGTATATTACCCCTGCTCCCAAAACTTGCTTCCCATGATCAAGTGGGTTTTATCCCAGGTAGAGAGGCAAGGGACAACGCCATAAAAGCGATAAACATTCACCACTGGCTCATCTCATCCCGCACCCCGGGTTTTTTCCTCTCCCTAGATGCAGAGAAGGCATTTGATAGAGTGGCCTGGGACTACATGACGGAAACACTAAGGGCTATAGGCCTACACAACAGAATGCTGAACTTTATCCTCATGCTGTACTCCCTGCCCTCCGCTAGGGTACGAGTCAACGGCCACCTGTCAAATGCCTTCCAGATCGCCAATGGAACGTGTCAGGGCTGTCCCCTATCCCCTCTTATTTTTATTCTTACTCTAGAACCCATGCTCCGCTGCATCAGAGCCAACCCAGACATCAGGGGCATCACAATAGCCGACCAAACGTATAAACTTGCAGCATTTGCGGATGATGCCCTCCTTTTTCTCACAGAACCACACATAACCATCCCCAACCTGCTCAATGATTTTGCCACCTTTAAATCGCTATCCCACCTACAAATCAATTTTTCAAAATCGAATGCACTGAATGTTACCCTTTCGCATGAAACATGTAAACAATGTCAGGATAACTTCCCATTTCATTGGAGCTCGCAGTCCATAAATTACTTAGGTATACAATTGCCCTCATCTCTCACAGACCTCTATTCTAAAAACTTCATTCCATTGCTAAAGGAGATTCACCAAGACCTCAAGTCCTGGTCCACAGGCCTCTTTTCATGGTTTGGCAGGGTCTCTATAGTTAAAATGAATATTCTCCCGAGAATCTTATACCTCCTGCAAACAATCCCAATCAAAATCCCAAATACATTCTTTAACTCTTACAGGAAGGCCTGTACTAGCTTCATCTGCAACAACTCAAGGCCAAGAATCAGTTACGCCAAACTGACCATCCCAAAACTAAAAGGAGGGTTGGGACTCCCAGATATTCAAAAATGCCACCAAGCTTGTCTCCTATCCAGGGTGGTAGACTGGAATTTACACGCCAATACCAAAGCGTGGGTACAATTAGAACAAACCTTATCCTCAACACTAGAGTTGAGCGAACCCGGACTGTAAAGTTCGGGTCCGTACCGAACTTTGGGGTGTCCGGGACCCGGACCCGAACCCGGGCTTTTCAAAAAAAGTCCAGGTTTGGGTCCGGGGTTCTGATAATTTTACCAAAAGTTCTGAAAATTGCTGTAAAAAAGTCCAGGAAAGTCCTAGAGGTCTGCAAAAGGAAGGAAATGGGGGTAAGGGTGGGACAAGTGCCCTACAAAGAAATGGGGACAGGGAAATAACTTTAAATATTTTTAAAAAATAAAAACATAAAAAATGCAAAAATGGAGGTGGATGTGGACCATCTTCAAACTAGGTCTGAAAAGTATTAATTAACGGTAGAAGCCATATAACTGTTCTAAAATCATCTTCAAACTGTGCCAAAAAAGTATAAATAAGCCGGGAGAACCCATATCACTGTTCTGCAAACATCTGGAAACTGTGTGTGTCACTTTAACTAAAACTGGGACAAACTGAACTACTGTTCTGCAAACATCTGGAAACTGTGTGTGTCACTTTAAGTAAAACCGGGACAAACTGAACTACTGTTCTGCAAACATCTGGAAACTGTGTGTAACACTTTAACAAAAACCGGGGCGAACCCATATCACTGTTCTGCAAACATCTGGAAACTGTGTGTGTCACTTTAACTAAAACCGGAACAAACTGAAGTACTGTTCTGCAAACATCTGGAAACTGTGTGTGTCACTTTAACTCAAACCGGAACAAACTGAAGTACTGTTCTGCAAACATCTGGAAACTGTGTGTGTCACTTTAACTCAAACCGGGACAAACTGAAGTACTGTTCTGCAAACATCTGGAAACTATGTGTGTCACTTTAACTCAAACCGCGACAAACTGAACTACTGTTCTGCAAACATCTGGAAACTGTGTGTGTCACTTTAACTAAAACCGGGACAAACTGAACTACTGTTCTGCAAACATCTGGATACTGTGTGTAACACTTTAACAAAAACCGGGTCAAACTGAACTAATGTTCTGCAAACATCTGGAAACTGTGTGTGTCACTTTAACTCAAACCGGGACAAACTGAACTACTGTTCTGCAAACATCTGGAAACTGTGTGTGTCACTTTAACTCAGACCAGGACAAACTGAAGTACTGTTCTGCAAACATCTGGAAACTGTGTGTGTCACTTTAACTCAAACCGCGACAAACTGAACTACTGTTCTGCAAACATCTGGAAACTGTGTGTGTCACTTTAACTAAAACCGGGACAAACTGAACTACAGTTCTGCAAACATCTGGAAACTGTGTGTAACACTTTAACAAAAACCGGGTCAAACTGAACTAATGTTCTGCAAACATCTGGAAACTGTGTGTGTCACTTTAACTCAAACCGGGACAAACTGAACTACTGTTCTGCAAACATCTGGAAACTGTGTGTGTCACTTTAACTCAGACCAGGACAAACTGAAGTACTGTTCTGCAAACATCTGGAAACTGTGTGTGTCACTTTAACTCAAACCGGGACAAGCTGAAGTACTGTTCTGCAAACATCTGGAAACTTTGTGTGTCACTTTAACGCAAACCGGGATATCACTGTTCTGCAAACATCTGGAAACTGTGTGTGACACTTTAACTAAAATCCGGGACAAACTGTTCTGCAAACATCTGGAAACTGTGTGAAACTGCAGCATAGAGAAGAACAGGGATATGGTTTCGCTCTGCTATAGATTCACATAGAGTTTTTTAGATGATTTTAGAACAGTGATATGATATCAAACCATATCCCTGTTCTTCTCTATGCTGCAATTTCACACAGTTTCCAGATGTTTGCAGAACAGTTTGTCCCGGATTTTAGTTAAAGTGTCACACACAGTTTCCAGATGTTTGCAGAACAGTGATATGGGTTCGCCCCGGTTTTTGCTAAAGTGTTACACACAGTTTCCAGATGTTTGCAGAACAGTACTTCAGTTTGTCCTGGTTTGAGTTAAAGTGACACACACAGTTTCCAGATGTTTACAGAACAGTACTTCAGTTTGTCCCGGTTTGAGTTAAAGTGACACACACAGTTTCCAGATGTTTGCAGAACAATAGTTCAGTTTTTCCCGGTTTGAGTTAAAGTGACACACACAGTTTCTAGATGTTTGCAGAACAGTAGTTCAGTTTGTCCCGGTTTGAGTTAAAGTGACACACACAGTTTCCAGATGTTTACAGAACAGTACTTCAGTTTGTCCCGGTTTGAGTTAAAGTGACACACACAGTTTCCAGATGTTTGCAGAACAATAGTTCAGTTTTTCCCGGTTTGAGTTAAAGTGACACACACAGTTTCTAGATGTTTGCAGAACAGTAGTTCAGTTTGTCCCGGTTTGAGTTAAAGTGACACACACAGTTTCCAGATGTTTGCAGAACAGTACTTCAGTTTGTCACGGTTTGAGTTAAAGTGACACACACAGTTTCCAGATGTTTGTAGAACAGTAGTTCAGTTTGTCCCGGTTTGAGTTAAAGTGACACACACAGTTTCCAGATGTTTGCAGAACAGTACTTCAGTTTGTCCCGGTTTGAGTTAAAGTGACACACACAGTTTCCAGATGTTTGCAGAACAGTACTTCAGTTTGTCCCGGTTTTAGTTAAAGTGTCACACACAGTTTCCAGATGTTTGCAGAACAGTAGTATGGTTTGTCCCGTTTTAGTTAAAGTGTTACACACAGTTTCCAGATGTTTGCAGAACAGTGATATGGGTTCTCCCGGCTTATTTATTCTTTTTTTGACACAGTTTGAAGATGATTTTAGAACAGTGGTATGGCTTCTACCGTTAATTAATACTTTTCAGACCCAGTTTGAAGATGGTCCACATCCACCTCCATTTTTGATTTTTTATGTTTTTATTTTTTTTAAAATGCTTTTAGTTATTTCCCTGTCCTCATTTCTTTGTAGGGCACTTGTCCCACCCTTACCTCCATTTCCTTCCTTTTGCAGACCTCTAGGACTTTCCAGGACTTTTTACAGCCATTTTTGTGCCTAAAAGTTCGGGTCCCCATTGATTTCAATGGGGTTCGGAGTCCGGGACGAAGTTTGGGTTCTGTCCGGACCCGAACCCGGACTTTGTCCCGAAGTTCGGCCAAACCAGCAGAACCCGGACTTCCAGAAGTTCGCTCAAGTCCACTCAACACTATTAGACCAACTCCCATGGGTCCTACCCAAACACATACCCAAGCAGTGCAAATCCCACCCACTGATCTCCCCAATCCTCATATCATTTCAAATAGGCTGTCGTAAAAGCAACCTATCCTCGATTCTAGGACTGATGACTCCCCTACGCTGCAACCCGGCTTTCCCACGGGGCATGATGACCTCATTCCTTTCTCACAACTGGCCGCAACCGAACGTGAGGGCAGGACAATTTTACGAAAAAGACACCATTGTCCCGTACTCGACAGTTGCATCCCGCTTGATAGACCGAAAATTCCCACTATGGATCTACCTACAGATCCGACACTTCCTTGAAAATTTGAATCCTCGCCCCAACTGGCTAAGACCGCCTACCCCATTTGAAAATATTTGCCTGAAAACAGAACCCCAGAAACGCCTAATATCAGATATCTACACGTTACTCTTTGCCAACCTAAACCCGAAAGATAACTGGGCCAGCCGTACATGGGAAGCAGAACTGTCCCTGGACCTCTCAAATCAAGAATGGGAGGCCATCCTCACACACATACATAAAGGAACAATCAATACAAGCGCACAAGAAAATATGTATAAAGTATATTCGAGATGGTACATGACCCCATCTAGGCTTCACAAATTTGACCCATCTATCCCACCCCTCTGTTGGCATTGCAAAACAGAAAGGGGCTTGCTTCTCCATATCTGGTGGTCATGTTCCAAGATACAGCAGTTCTGGGAAGAAGTCCACAGGCTCATAGGTAAAATCACCACATCTACCCTAGATTTCTCCCCAGCGCAACTCCTTTTATTTCACTCACCCAGTATGAAGGCGATATTCCTTCGCTCCCTGGCAAGTTATATGCTTACGGCGTCAAAATTGTGCATTTCATCACGCTGGCAATCGACAGAACCCCCATCTATAGTGGAGTGGTTCAAACACATCCAAAAAATAGCAGAAATGGAGGAACTCATTCACCAAACTAGAGATACGCCCAAAAAATTCATGACAACTTGGGCTTGCTGGAACCATTTCACCACGACAAATGAATACGCCTCCCTACTGGCGTAAACTTCTTTATTGTTCCTCTTTGGAGCAGACCGGAGTGAGAGAATGAATTAACCCCCCCTTAATTTCCCATCCCCTACCCCCCCGTCCTGTATCCTTCCCTCTTCTTTGCCACCCCTACCCATGATTTCCTACTCTCCCTATCCTATGTTAAATATATTTTATTTTATCATTAGCCCTACCCGCGCACTCTAAAATCGAAACATTGATCTCAGCCCCTGCACTAGCTGAGCCCTCCCACTGCCCACATTCACACCTAGTAAGAACGACCCACACTATTCTTCAGTAAGCGATTAAACTTCCTTGGTAAATGCACCATCATACAACTGACAGTATGCAGATCGACAAAATGTGACAAAGATAACCACATAAAACAGGCCTATCCATGCCTGAATAACTAAACCACCCTAAAAGTCACTGATACAATCCTACACTCCAAATGATCAGTAGCGTCTGCAGCTTGCAGAACTACCTTATTCCTATACTAGGACTGAATCACCCCACTCTATACCTACGAACCCTTTATAACAACCCCCCAGTCCAGGTTGGAAAAGGAACGAGTAATGGCGGGGACACACCCCTATCCACACACAGTGAGTTCCTGACAGGGGTATGCGGGTGGTCTGGAGGCGCATCTCCCACCACACAGACAAATAATTTAACAACTGAGATCCATGCATGACACCAAAAGCTAAAACCTAAACTTACCTGGCTAAGTGTGATTCAGTTTTTTTCTCCTTCTAGCTGTTTGGATATTATAAGGACCGGCTTATGCAATGTTATATCTTACTTTATTGTGTATGAAACCACGGAACTACATGTACATTTTGCATAATTCCCTCTTCTTATTTTTCTGCTTCGATATGTTGATTCCTAATTCAATATGTTTTGATGTATGTAAAACCTCAATAAAAACTTTCTGAAACAAAAAAACATATGCACAGCACTATAGTTCATATAAAAGTTCATATGTGCAAAATGCAGTATCCCCAAGTGTTCTTTAGATTCCAAAGTGACTTGTGCAAATAAATTGTGCAAAAAAACTTTTCCTTATGTGAATTGGTGGGTCCAATTGTGCTCCCACTTACGTGTCCTCACTCACCAGACAGTGTCACCCCTGCAGGGGTAAATCGCATATATGCAAACTCTCCTGTATTCTTTAACCAAAGATCTTCCTATGGACTGTGCTCCTTTATCCATGCACCATTGCCCCAGACCCGTACATACAGAGGGATTGAAGGAAAAAGCTCCCGTAGCATAATCCAGTAAATGGTGTTTATTATATCCACAATAATAAAGGTAACCATTCAATTTAAAACAGACCCGATGTGCATAAAAGCGCATGAGTTACGATCCAGGAAGACTTTTTTTTACATACATGAATTTAAGGTTGTGGGGAATGATTTACTATGGTCATGTTTTTTTTAAGGGACCATACGGGAATTATCACTTATTTATTTTTATATATATGTTTGTCTAATTGAAATATATGGTGCGGCCTGCCATGCTGCAAGCAGGGCCTCAGAACCACCCATTACAGGTAGGGATAGTTTGTCCCCATTTGTGTAGAAACACTGCTGTGCTAGCTGGCCCGATGGAGTACTACTCCCAGCAGGGCCGATCCTAGGGTCACAGACGCCTGGGTGCAGAAATATTTTTGGCGCCCCCACATGGGCGTGGTCATCTTAATAACTCCCCCCTTTGCAAATGTTTCTATGGCAGTGACGTAGACACAGAACTGCTCCCCTAAGGAGTCTTTGTTACCCCAATATCCTCCCACAATCTCTTAACAATAAACAAAATACAGGAAGAGAAGCAGAGTACTCTAATGGGACCTGGAGCGGGGCCTCTCTATATAGACTACAGACATACTACAGGAGATGGCCAGAGACTACAGACATACTACAGGTGATGGTCAGAGACTGCAGACATAGTACAGGAGATGGTCAGAGACTGCAGACATAGTACAGGAGATGGTCAGAGACTGCAGACATAGTACAGGAGATGGTCAGAGACTGCAGACATGATACAAGAGATGGTGAGAGACTGCAGACATGATACAAGAGATGGTGAGAGACTGCAGACATGATACAGGAGATGGTCAGAGACTGCAGACATGATACAAGAGATGGTCAGAGACTGCAGACATGATACAAGAGATGGTCAGAGGCTGCAGACATGATGCAAGAGATGGTGAGAGACTGCAGACATGATACAGGAGATGGTCAGAGACTGCAGACATGATACAAGAGATGGTCAGAGACTGCAGACATGATACAAGAGATGGTCAGAGACTGCAGACATAGCACAGAAGATTGTCAGATACTGTAGGCATGATATAAGAGATGGTCAGAGACTGCAGACATAGTACAGGAGATGGTCAGAGACAGCAGAAATTATACAGCTGAAGGTCAGAGACTGCAGAAATGATACAGGAGATGGTCAGAGACTGCAGACATGATACAGGAGATGGTCATAGACTACAGACATGCCACGGCAGATGGTCAGAGACTGCAGAAATGATACAGGAGATGGTCAGAGACTGCAGACATGAAACAAGAGATGGTCAGAGAATGCAGACATGATAAAGGAGATGGCCAGAGACTACAGACATGATACAGGAGATGGGCATAGACTGCAGACATGATACAGGAGATGGTCAGAGACTGCAGACATGATACAGGGGATGGTCAGAGACTGCAGACATAGTACAGGAGATGGTCAGCGGCTGCAGAAATGATACAGCTGATGGTCAGAGACTGCAGAAATGATACAGCTGATGGTCAGAGACTGTAGAAATGATAAAGGAGATGGCCAGAGACTGCAGAAATGATACAGCAGATGGTCAGAGACTGCAGACATAACACAGGAGACGGTTAGAGACTACAGACAGGAAACAGGAGATGGTCAGGGACTGCAGACATAGTACAGGAGATGGTCAGAGACTGCAGACATGGTACAGGAGATGGTCGGAGACTGCAGACATAGTACAGGAGATGGTCAGAGACTGGAAACACAGTAAGGAGATGGTCAGAGACTGCAGACATACTACAGGAGATGGTCAGAGACTGCAGACATAGTACAGGAGATGGTCAGAGACTGCAGGCATAGTACAAGAGATGGACAGAGACTGCAGACAGGAAACAGGAGATGGTCAGAGACTGCAGACATAGTACAGGAGATGGTCAGAGACTGCAGACATGGTACAGGAGATGGTCGGAGACTGCAGACGTAGTACAGGAGATGGTCAGAGACTGCAGACATACTACAGGAGATGGTCAGAGACTGCAGACATAGTACATGAGATGGTCAGAGACTGCAGGCATAGTACAAGAGATGGACAGAGACTGCAGAGATGATACAGGAGATGGTCAAAGACTGCAGACATAGTACAGTAGATCAATGCATCAATGAAATACCCGTGACTATTCGACGTAAACTACCCGTGACCATCCGACGTAACTACGTAACTAGATGACATGATACAGACGTCAGAAACTGGTAGAGGACATAGTAGAGACGTCAGAGACAGGTAGAGAACATGATACGGACGTCAGAGACTGGTAGAGTACATGATACAGACGTCAGAGACTGGTAGAGGACATCATACAGACGTCAGAGACTGGTAGAGGACATGATGCAGACGTCAGAGGCTGGTAGAGGACATGGTACAGACGTCAGAGACTGGTAGAGGACATGATACAGACGTCAGAGACTGGTAGAGGACAAAGGACAGACGTCAGAGACAGGTAGAG
>BLSH010257488.1:83121-101569 GCA_018402905.1 Glandirana rugosa | reverse complement strand
ATCATCAGATATAGAGAGTCTTTCTATATAAACCAATGTGTACGTAAATATAGAGTGATATCCTCAGTGAATTTTCCAAGTGGTGATGTATCCCACGTGTAAAAACCAAACTCATAAAAGTCCAATGCATAAACGAATAAATAAACAGTGATGTCCAAAGTAAATGTTCTTGTGAAAGAGTATGGTGTAAATCAGGATCTTTGCTCAAGATATAGTAAGCAGCAGGATGGAAACTCCAACCCCTTCCAGAGTGGAGGCTTACCGGAAAGAAGAAACAACAACGCCTCAGAAACAGTGCAATGTCGCATCTAGGATGTTCCGCCAGCGATCACGTCACACATTCCAGACCGGGAGGTCCCACTCGTCATTCCAGTGAGACTGCTTTCCACGTTCCAGATTACGGATCCGGGTCCAGTAGTCCAGGGGGTGCACAGGGGGGGTCTTGAGGTGGGGCAACTGCAGAAAGGATGGACAGCTCAGCCACTCAACCGTTTTATAAGGAAATAAAAAACGAGACACTGGCCAGCGTGTAAAACCTAGATAATGAGGGGGCAAATTTATTCCAGACTAATGTTTAAAATTGTTTAAAAGTTCAAAGATTCACAAGCTTGTAAAATGTAGCAAGATAATGCGGCAAACAAATAGGTCAAAAGCGCCCAACGCGTTTCGTGTTGCCCCACCTCAAGACCCCCCTGTGCACCCCCTGGACTACTGGACCCGGATCCGTAATCTGGAACGTGGAAAGCAGTCTCACTGGAGTGACGAGCGGGACCTCCCGGTCTGGAATGTGTGACGCGATCGCTGGCGGAACATCCTTGATGCGACATTGCACTGTTTCTGAGGCGTTGTTGTTTCTTCTTTCTGGTAAGCCTCCACTTTGGAAGGGGTTGGAGTTTCCATCCTGCTGCTTACTATATCTTGAGCAAAGATCCTGATTTACACCATACTCTTTCACAAGAACATTTACTTTGGACATCACCGTTTATTTATTCTTTTATGCATTGGACTTTTATGAGTTTGGTTTTTACACGCGGGATACATCACCACTTTATGGAAAATTCACTGAGTATATCACTCTATATTTACGTACACATTGGTTTATATAGAAAGACTCTCTATATCTGATGATTTAATACATACATATTTATTCATTTATTTATTTATGTTTATATATATATATATTTATATTTATATATTTATTCAATATGTAATTTGCACATCACATGGTTATACATACGCTTCTTCCTTTGTTTTGATGCCAATTAGTAACATTTGGTATTGTTTCAACTATTTTCAGTTTAGCGCCACCCCCACATACACAAAGGTGGATAGAGAGGACATAGCAGTACAGGACAGCAAGGAATAGTCAGTGGACTAGCCAAGGGTCAGGGCAACAAGCAGATAGGGAAAGACAGGAGAGCATGCCAAGATCAGGGTAACTAGCAGACAGGAATAGTCACAAACAAGCCAAGGTCGGGGTAACACGCAGAAAGGCTTGGTACACAGTATCAGATGAAGAACACTCAGCAGGAACCACGCACACAGAAAGCCAGACACACAATATTGGTTGGCAATGAGGCTTGCAGTGCATGGTCTTAAATAATGTTCCTAATTAGAAACTGGGGTGGAGTCCTGCTGAGGGAAGACTACTTATCACACAGGAGAAAGGTGCACCTTCTCTAGGCTGAGCACAACCAGAGAGGTAAGCAAACAGACAGGACATGAAATGTTACTGCAGATTCATGACATACAGATTTCCAGGGTGTGTTCCACTCACCAACCACCCAGTGGACTCCTTGCTGTTGCTCTCCTGTTCCATTGTGCTTCACATCCAGGATCTCCCTGTCCTTCCTGGCTGCACCCAAGCTCCCAGGCCTCAAGGTCACCCCCCAGACTGGGGGCTCCCAGGTGAGACCTCCACAACCTTAGCTACGTTCCAGCTCTTCCACCCCAAACCCCCCCTATTGGCTAACCCTATTTAAGACTCCCTAACTCTATTTAGGGAGGCCTGCCCCCTGCCAATCCAGATTGGGAATTAGTCAGGGCTCCTTAGAATACCACAGATGGCTACACCTTCCTCCCAGCTCTCTGTCCAGAATATTCCACCAGTTTCTGGAGAGAAGTGGGAGCTTCTGGTGACCTCATCTGTGAATAACCTAGTCCTACAAGAGCCACTCCCAGTCCAGAAACTGGCACCTCAGTCAGGCCTGATCAAATTTTCCTCTCCTACCAAAAACACTCACTAGCTCCTACCTTAGTATCGGGCGCTACATTACATTGATCAGTGCTATAAAAATGCACTGATCAATGAAAAAATGACACTGGCAGGGAAGGGGTTAAACACTAGGGTGCGATCAAGGGGTTAACGGTGTTCCCTAGGTGTGTTCTAACTGTAGGGGGGATGTGCTGCCAGGGACATGACAGAGATCACTGTTCCCGATTACAGTGCACAGTAGATCTGTGTCATGTCCCCTGTCAGAACTGGGATTCTCCTTGTTTACAAATGCAGATCTCCATATTGCCTCTGTACTACATCGAGTCTGCCTGACCCACGGGCTTGCTCCCATCTGCAACTGCGCCTGCATGAGCACGATTTGTGCAGGAGAGCCGACCTGCCACTATATGTCTGCGTTAGCAGGTCGGCAAGCGATTAACCACTTCCTTACTGGGCACTTAAACCCCACTCCTGCCCAGACCAATTTTCAGTTTTCAGCACTGTTGCTCTTTGAATGACAATTGCACGGTCGTGCGACGTTGTACCCAAACAAAATTGGCGTCCTTTTTTCCCCACAAATAGAGCTTTCTTTTGGTGGTATTTGATCGCCTCTCCATCATTTCTGATCGCCGCTATAAACAAAAAAAGCGACAATTTTGAAAAAAAACAATATTTTTTACTTTTTGCAATAATAAATATCCAAAAATAAAAAAACAAATTTATTCATCAGTTTTGGCCGATATATATTCTTGTACATATTTTTGGTTAAAAAAATGGCAATCGGCGTTTATTGATTGGGTTGCGCAAAAGTTATAGCGCCTACAAACTATGGACATTGATTTATGGCGTTTTTATTATTATTTTTTTTTTTTTTACTGGTAATGGCAGCGATCTGCGATTTTTATCAGTACTGTGATATTGGGGTGGACATGTCGGACGTTTTTGACACTTTTTTGGGACCAATGAAATTTATACAGCGATCAGAAATGTAAAAATCCACTGATTACAGTATAAATGTCATTGGCAGTGAAGGGGTTAACCTGCAGGGGGCAGTGAAGGGGTTAAAAATGTTCCCTGGGTATGTTCTAACTGTGGGGGGCCTGGGTTGACAGGGATCAGTAGATCTGGCATGCCCCCCCTCACAGAACGGGGAACCGTGTTTACTTTAGTGGTTCCCCGTTCCTCCTCTCTGTAAGGAGATCGCGGGTCTCCGGCGGACATCGGGTCCGCCCGACCCATGGGCACGCTCCCGCAGCGTGCGGCGGCACGTGCACGCGGCGCTCACGCCCTCGGGAGCGCGCCCAGCATGAGCCAAATGGGAGGATGTCTATTGACGTCCTCCCAGCATTTTAGAGCCGCGCTGTAGCCGTCATTAGGCTATAGCGCGGATGGGAGGTGGTTAAAGAGATGAGGAGGCAGCCCTAGTTGGTGGTGAAGCTGGAGGAAAGAGTTCTGGGAACAGAAAGCAATCTGCAGACTGTAAGTAAGTAGACATTGAAATGTTTGTGAAGGGGGCGCATGCGCGAGGCTCTCAGCGATGGACATGCCTAGCTAGAGCTCTGCTCAGGCACGGGACTATCGGCAGCTCTACAGCTCTTAATATTCCGCGAAAAGCACCCAAAACGACCCCCTGCCTGCCCTAGACCCTTGGGCATCAGAACATGGTCGCAGGAAACCCTCATCACAAGATCCGCAGCAAGAACATACGAGAGGTCCTGGCGCGGGCCTCAGCCAAGATGGCGCCCACACCTCCTCGTGGAGCAGCACAATGCGGACACCAAAATACAAAGAGAAGATGACCACTCACCCTGATGAAGGTGAGTCAGACAACGAACAACTGGCCTCACCATTGTCCCCTAAAGACTGCTCACAAACAAGCCCCTTACTGAAACAGTTCGAACGTATGCTCACACGGGCTTTACAACGTACATCCGATGAAATCACCGAACACCTCTCTAGAGAAATTAGGGAACTGGGCCAGCGCACATCGGAGCTGGAAATCCGCACGGATGAGCTAGAAACGCAGACAGCGAATCATGCCGATGAACTGGAAGCCCTGAAAGAAGTTTACTTAGAGCTACAAGCGCAGATAGAGGACCAAGAGAATAGAGCCAGACGGTCCAACATCCGGATCAGAGGACTGCCAGAGTCCATCTTGGACCTGAATTCCACTATTACAGCCCCTTTTCAAGAGCTTTCCCCATCCATCCCAATCGACAGATTGGAAATTGAAAGAGTACACCGCGCCCTGGCTCCCCGCAAACAGGATGGTCCCCCTAGGGACATTATAGCCAAAATGCTTTATTACCGTACTAAGGAACAGTTACTGGCGGCGGCTAGACATAAAGAACACCTTGTCTTCCAAGGCCACGATTACCAATTGTTTACGGATCTATCCAAAACCACCATTATGAAACGCAGATCCTTCAAGCAATACCTAGAGGTGCTGCAGCACCACAAGATCATCTATTCATGGGGTTTCCCCTTTTCACTGCGCTTCACATACCAAGGTCGCAAATACCAATTCAAGACAGCGGAGGATCTTCGTGACCAGCTGCAAGTTCTTCATCTCTCCACCCCTACCACAGCCTCGACACAGAACACCCGCCGGAGGTCCGCTTCTATTTCCCCGCAGAAATCATCTGCTTCACCGGCATCCACCACTAAAAGAGGAAGATTTACTCCTACTTCCCAAGACCAGCAAGACTCCATGGACTGAACTTTGCCCAGATTAGGTGAGCCCTCAGCCTCCTAATGTCCTCCATGGTGAATACACCCCTCAGGTAATAGTGTCCTATGTGCCACTCTGAAACGTTGGATTAAAAGACTGCCATCCAACAACAGTTTGACCTTTCCGTAAGCTTTTGCTTTATTTACAATCTTTCATTCAGTTATGTACTGTTCTTGTTTATGTTTAAATGGTTACCATTTGCGGATCTGCTGGGCTGTTCTGGCCTCGTGTTCTACCTTAGTCGGACCGACCCCTCAGACTTCTCCCTTCAGGAGGTTCTGACCTGGGTTGAGCTACCCTGGGGGCCAGGACCTAGAAACCCCCAGCATCTCTGTATTGTCCCTACCCCAATCTCTGCTTCAACTGAACATCTATTTTGCTATACTACTACACCCATGGTAGCACATGGTTTCCTTGACATTCCAGGAGATTGTCGGGTGCGGTGGCCCCCCCGCCTTCTTGGGGATCGGGAGGGGACCACCGGACTGGACAATATATCAGGAGCTGTGTACACCTCTATTTAAAGATTGTCCTACAATATATTCTTTGAAGCCTGGTATTTCTATGTATGTTACAACTGTTACTTTATCCCTCTCCCGGCCTTTTATTCACCACATCAGATTCTCCCCTGATTTCCTTTTCAGAATATCATTTGCTGATGGCCCCGTGCCCGTATGTCACTGTTGTCCCCAACTTCCTCATGGAGAACCCAACCGGGTGCTTTCTGAGCATCATGACCCCCTCTGTCGAGGGTATTCCACCCTCTTTAGACGGAACTTATTACTTTCCTATTTTTAGTTATCTCTCTCCACCCTCCTTTTCTCCTTTTATGCCTTCCTCCTACTCTCCCCTTTCTCCACCCTCATTTACTCGCCGGGAGACAAATCTTGCTGTCAAGCCACAGACACCTTATGCAAAACCCCCCCTATTATACTCATGGCCCCCTTGAACATTCTCACCCTAAATGCCCAAGGCCTGAATTCCCCTAACAAGAGACGTAAGGCCTTTAGATCCTTCTCCTCATTAAAAACCCATGTGGTTTGCATCCAAGAGACCCATTTCACTGATCGCCACTGCCCTAAATTTCTAAGTTCTTCTTACCCACAATTTTATGCAGCCTCGGCACAAACCAAACAAAGGGGAGTCCTAATTGGGTTCCACCGTACAACACCCTTCGCGCTTAAAGCCGAAATCAAAGACCCTGAAGGCAGGTATCTGGTTTTAAAAGGCACGCTACTTGACTCGGAAGTCACGGTGGTGTCTTACTATGCGCCCAATATAAACCCCACTGCCTTTCTATCCCACTTATTTCAGATAGTTGAAGCCCATAAACAGGGCACCCTGTTATTATGTGGCGATTCGAACCAAGTCCTCCACCCTACACTGGACAAATCCCCCTACACACCTCCCACAGGCTCCTCCAAACTTACTTTCTCCCACTTGCTTCAGCAACACTCACTGATTGATACATGGCGAGAATGCAACCCGACTAAAAAACAATACTCTTTTTACTCCCACCCGCACAACTCCTTCTCTCGTATTGATCACATCTTCACAACCATAGGAACCTCCCCTGCCCATCTCTCCTCCTCACTTATCCCTATTCCCTGGGCTGATCACAACGCCATAATGTCCTCATTCATCTCTTTAATCCCACAACAAAAATACTTCTCGTGGTCTCTCAATGACTCACTACTAGCCAATCCCTCTTATGCTCTTGAAATTGAAACTGAAATCCGTAGGTACATTGCAGAAAACAAAAATTGATGAGACTTCACCCCTAACAGTCTGGGAAGCCCACAAACCAGGGGCTTCTTGATAAGCTTAGCCACAAGGCGGAAAAAAGAACGCAAAGCATGCTTCCAGATGTTAGAGACAAATTTCTCACAAGCACACAGCAATTTCCAAACAAACCCCACCTCAGCTCATAAAAAAAAATTTAGACAACGCCAGACTAGAACTAGACCTGTTCTTGACGGACTCAGCCGAAAAATCTCTCAGACGCACCAAACACAAAATTTATACTAAAGCTAACAACCAGACATGTTTCTAGCCTTAACTTTATGTAACATAGACAAAACACACAAACCAATTCGCCTTCAAACCACCCCGAATACCTATTCCAGCAACCCATTAAAAATCCTAGAAACATTCCGCTGTCATCTCTCCTCTCTCTACGCCCAACAACCCCCGACAGCCCAATCACTGTCCTCCCATATTCTTGACTCCATCACTCTACCCAGTCTACCGACTTCACACAAGGAGACATTAGACGCTCCTATATCTAGCGAAGAAGTCTGTAGGGCAATCAAATCCCTCAAACCCCATAAAAGACCAGGTCCAGATAGCTTCACAGCTACCTACTATAAACAACACACAGACTTACTCGCCCCTCTCCTCTCCGAAGCCTTCAACTCCATATTGAAAGACCACTCCTTCAACCCTGAATCCCTCCATGCTGCAATCACCATGATCCCTAAACCCTCCACAGATGACTCCCCTTGGTCTAACTACCGCCCAATATCCCTTTTAAATGTAGACATTAAAATCCTCACTAAAATCCTTTCCACACGCCTAAACACAATCATAGGATCCCTCATTCATAAAGACCAGGTCGGTTTCATACCCTCTAGACAAGTAGGAGACAACATTAGAAGAGCCATTCTTCTATTCCACCATGCTCGAACACGCAAAATCCCTGCCTGCTTCCTCTCTCTGGACATACGAAAGGCATTTGACAGTGTATCCTGGTCTTACCTATTTGCAATCTTACAGAAATGGGGCTTCGGACCACATTTCCTCCGTTGGGTCACTTCTCTATACTCCACACCCTCGGCTCATGTTAAATACGCTGGATACCGCTCAGATTCATTTCAAGTGTGCAGAGGAACCAGGCAGGGATGCCCCCTATCCCCTCTCCTATTTGCTTTAGCTATAGAACCCCTGGCACAAATGATTCACTTGAGCCAAGATGTCAAGGGTATAGAGGTGGGAGGATATCAGCACAAGCTCTGTCTATTTGCTGATGACATTCTTATCTTCCTCACCTCTCCCTTGACGTCTGCCCCTACCCTACTCAACATCTTAGACAAATTTGCCACCATCTCTGGACTAACTGTCAACTTACAGAAATCGAAGATTCTCAACATATCTCTTCCAACCCCCCTCCAAGAGCAACTCCAACAAGTACTACCCTTCTCCTGGGCTCAAAATAATCTACCCTACTTAGGAATTAAACTAACCCCTGACCTCACTGATCTTTTCGCTGCTAATTACCCCCCAATGCTTGCCAATATCACAAAACTGATGAATTCTTGGTCTACTCTACCTATCTCATGGCTAGGACGAATCACCGTACTTAAAATGGTTATTCTACCCAAGATTTTATTTCTTTTTAGAGTTCTCCCCATCTCTGTCCCCGCCTATTTTCTCTGCATCTTGCAACGGAGGGCTTTAGCTTACACTTGGAACAACATCAGACCTCGCGTCTCTAAGCTTGTTCTCTTCCAACATAAAATACGTGGTGGTCTGGGCTTTCCCTCCTTTCAGAAGTATTACCAAGAAGCACAGATAGCCACGCTGACTAAATACCACGCCTCCAGGGAAATCCCCCTATGGGTATCACTAGAGGCAGTGGACTGTAGTCCCCTCTCAGTTGCCAATATCCTTTGGCTTGCAACCAAGGATCAAGGAAAAATCACCAACCCCATAACCCGCCACTCTCTTCACATTTGGGACACCCTTAAGTTTAAGTTCAAACTACAATCTACACACAACCCTCTTTTATCTTACCTTCACAACCCCACCTTCTACCCAGCTTGGGTCTCTCCAAACTCCTTCTCGAAATGGGTGAACGCAGACCTGCTCAGGGCACATTCCTTCTTCGTTTCAGACAAATTCATGTCATTCCCAACGATAAAAGACTCTTTTGATCTCCCCAATTCAGAGATTTTTCGTTACCTCCAGCTTAAGCACTTCTTCACTTCATGCAAACGCCTTGACCCATCTCTTCCCATTATGACTAATTTTGAACACATATGCCGTAAAGACCCACATGCCCGTGGACTAATCTCTCTGATATACGAAAATCTACTAGACTCTCCATCATATACGTCTCTTCCCTATACCTCCAAATGGGAGCAAGATCTGAACCTTGACCTTGACACAAACACCTGGGCAGAAATTTGGCAAAACACCAAATCAGGCTCACAAAACATTGTCGCATTAGAAACAAATTACAAGGTCCTGCTCCGCTGGTACCTAGTACCCAGCCGCATAGCCAAATTTGCCCCCGCTCACTCACCAAATTGCTTCCGAGGCTGCTTGGAAGCTGGCACTCATAGCCACATATGGTGGGCCTGCCCTGTTATTGTCAAATTCTGGTCCGAAATTTTTAAAATGATCTCAACAATTGCCAAAACTGAAATTAACCACTCCCCAGATATAGCCCTACTAAATGTAAAACCCTCTGGAATCAACAAACACTGCTTCAAACTACTGCTACAGATAACCACTGTTGCCAAGCAAACAATAGCTAAGGCCTGGAAGTCTCCACATCTATCAATACCCGAGACAACTCAAAGAGTTACAAATGCAATGATCCATGCCAAGTGTCACGTACCTGGTGATGGAGTCTGATTGTGCAGAGGGCAAGCTCTCTTACGACCCTGGTTCGGGAACCCCTGGTAGAGCAGACAGGAGATTCCGGAGCACAGGGGGGCACGAGGGCTGGTGCGGATGCCGGTGGTGTTGTGAGGATCCTCCAGGAGCTCGTGCAGACAGAAGAGTGGTGATGCAGGCCGGGTCGTTAACAGGCTGGCAGGTGCGGTGCAAGGGAGCAGGCAAACGGGTCGTCAGGTGCAGGCAGGGTCGTTAACAGGCTGGCTGGTGCGGTACAAGGGAGCAGGCAAACGGGTCGTCAGGTGCAGGCAGGGTTGTTAACAGGCTGGCTGGTGCGATACAAGGGGGTTCAGGCAGAAGCGTGGTCGTAAACAGGCAGAGGGTCGGTACAGGCAGAGTTCAATCAAGGTCGGGCAAGCCGGGTCACAGATACAGCAAGTCTTTAGCAAACAGGTCACAGGAACACACTGGAACGCTATAGAATGGACAGCATTTGCTACAGGAAGCAGGAAGTTTAAATAGAGCTGCTGTTCCAGGAAATAGAGGAAAGCACAACCAAATGAATTAACCCTTAGCACCGTCTTTTCCTAACACCAAGATTGAAGCTACACTGCTCAATAACATCCCTAAATTCGAAAAAATTTGGCTCCCCTGGACCGAACATTATCTACCTTCTAACTTCGACCACTCACTCCTCCTTCCATAAAAATAACAACACCAACCCCCCTACATAACTAACGTGTCTGACCATTACTAAATTACTTCTCCCGGCGAGGAACAAAACTCCCCCCCCCTCCTTTCTTGTTCTTTTTTTTCCCATGCCTGCATCTCTTTCTTTTCACTCTTCCCCACTTTTCCTCTCCTATACAACGCCTACTTACCCTAGACCCCTAAGTCACTCAGTCTAATATCTGGACTTCCTCCAGTGATCCATGCTCCTAACCGCGACTTTGGCTACATATCTCCTACATGGCGCACTGGAGTTTTGGACCTCAGGTTGGTTGAGTGGTTCCCTTATGACACAGCTTGCTCCCAGATGGGGTGTCTGAGGGTGCCGGTTGACTCTCCCAACCCGGAACTCTACCATGGTAACAGCTGTCCCCTTGAAATGTGACTTAATATTTTCTCAGTGACATCTTTGTTGTTGATTCCCTTTTCCTAAGATGTCTCATTGTATTACTGTATTATCATCGTTGTATATTCCCTGTTCTTTTCTCTGTCTCATTTGTTATTCTAAATAAAAATCCTTTGAAACAGGAAATGTTTGTGAAGAAAAGTAAAGTATGAAAAGTACAGATAATACAGATAAGAAGAAGACCGTTCAGCAGTGTGGTAATGTTATATCTGCGTTCTGGAAGTGTAACTCGGTCCAGCCAACCATTGCAGGCGTAGCAAGCTCAGCATAGTGGGGCTCATTAAGCACAAAGCAGAGCTCAGTCTGTTCAGCAACTCAATAAAGTCACTCAGTCAAAACCAAGTTCTGGAATCATGATTCAGTGCAGTCAGCCATTGCAAGCCCAGCAGAGTACAGCTCTGTCAGTTCAGAGTGCAGCTCACAAAGCTCAGTCTATTCCGCAAAGTAATATTGTCATTCAGCACAATCCAAGCTCTGGAAGAGCAACTCAAGGCCATCGGCCATTGCTGCCATGGCAAGCCCAGCAGAGTGGAGCTCATTCCATTCTGTCAGTTCAGCAAAATAATGCCACCCAGTACAGTTCAAGTTCTGGAAGCATGATCCAAGGCAGCCAGCCAGCCATTGCAACCACAGCAAGCCCAGCAGAGTGCAGCTCCTATAGCTCGGAATGCAGATCCTACAGCTCAGAGTGCAGCTTCTACAGTTTAGAGCGCAGCTCCTAATACTCAGAGTACAGCTTCTACCACTCAGAGTGGGGCTCCCACAGCTCAGAATGCAGATCCTACAGCTCAGAGTGGGGCTTCTACAGTTCATAGTGCAGCTCCTACTGCTCAGAGTTGGGCTCCTACAGCTCAGAGTGCAGCTCCTACAGCTCAGAGAACAGCTCCTACAGCTCAGAACATGGCTCCTACAGGTCAGAGAGTGGCTCTTACAGCTCAGAATGTGGCTTCTACAGCTCTTGGGTGTGGTTCATACAACTCAGAGTTAAGACTTAAGATGAGGGTGGTAAAAATTCTCCACAATCCACCCTAGTGAAGTATTCTACACCCAGCGGAGACCCTCAGCCCAGTACTGGTGATGGAAAGGTGGATCAAGATTTCAAATGTCCTGCAGACACAAAGCACAAAGTGTTAAAGTCAGAACCTGTGCTGCACCTGGCTGTTAAGATTCCTTCCCTGACAGAGGAGAATGGATACCCTAAGGAAAACAAAGGCTAAAATCCAGAAAGACATTGACTCTGTCTATAGACTCAAAGCTGCCAACCTCAAGATGCAAATCTTATATGACAGCAAACTGAACTCCCTGTGCATTGAACTGGCCAGTGAGACAAAAGACATTGATGCTGTTCTGGAAGAACTGGGACCAGTGGTGGAAGTGTACTGGAATTGTGACCGATTTGAGGCGAGATTGAGAGGAAGGACTGAGTCTTCTTCACAGTCAGACTCTGGGAATCTGGTCCAATGCACACTGCTACAAAACATATCTCCTGAAGGGAAGACTCTGCAGTATCTGGAGGACAGTAAGGAGCAACACCAGCTTGGAACTGATTTTCAAGCTGGACTCCAGCTCTGGAGGATCAGTTTAACCCAGTAGACAGTCACAGTATAGGATACTCAGAGAAGTGGTGGACCCCCAGCATATGGATTGTGAGAACAGTGCTGCTGCCACTAGAATTTGTGGTGGGAGCCATGCTGGGGTAATTGGTGTCCATGATGGGAGTAATGCTGGAGTAACTAGTAATGATGTAAATGATGTCAGTGCTGCTAGTAGTGATATAATGTGCAATGCTAATGTCACTAATACTAATACCGGTAATTCTGAATGGGGCCATCAGCAGTCAGAGAGCTCTAAGAATGTGGTGATGGAGGAGTCAGTTCAGAATAACCCTCATGACTTCCCCCTTTGGTGGATCCACCACCTGTTCCACAGGTCAATGCTCGTTCATCTGGTTATGTCCCTCCTCAGTATGCCTAGAGTCATGGGGCTCCTTCTTTTTCTACCAGTAACAATTATATAGGTCAGGCCTTTAAGAGGAGAAACACGGTCAGTAGGGATGGTCCCAATGTTTGAATCGAACGTAAGTTTGACTCGAACATCTGGTGTTCATAGAACAATGAACAATACGGGGCACTCGCAGCTCGTTTGCCCGCTGCAGATCGCCCCATATTGCACTGTCAGTTCACAGTGCATTGGCGGCTGCTGATTGGCCAAAGCATGCACCTGACCTGCCTGCTTTGGCCAATCACAGTGCAATCTGCTGTGAGAGCCATGATTGGCCAAAGGCAGGGTGTCTTTGGCCAATCATGTGTAGCCATGTGCCCCCTTAGGGCTGACTGATAGTTGTGGTTCACCTGACACCCTGTCCTCAGTCACACAATTTATTCACATCCAGAGTCACGGAACAGGCCAGTACTTTGCTTTTTTGTTTTATTAGGGGGATAAACTTGGATGGGGTAAGGGTTGCTGTGGGATTCCTAGTGAATTGGTGTACGGAACTTCCTATATACACCGACTGTATATACACTCCTCTTCCTCCAGCACTGTCACTTGCTGACTGTTCCTCTACTGACTTCTCCCCTGCATACTACTTGCTGTTCCAGGCCTGAAAGCAATTTATCAGGCCTCCATGACACTTCTCGTTTCACCACAGCTAGCACAAGGGGAGGCCTGTTCTTCTGCTAGCAGGACCTTTGGACAGGCAAAGGCCACAGGCTCCCAGTTGTGAAGCCACGGGCCCTTAGTTGTGTAGCTAAGTACTTGGGTGCTAGCTGGGCATGGATGAACTACTACTCCAAACCCATCCTTCTTCCAGGCCACTCCAGCCTAGCTTGCTGCCCCATGACACTCCTTTCCCTGACTGGCACCTCTGACCTCCACAGACTGTCCACTGTCTCCTCCCAGCCTGCTTCAGCCTTTTTGTCCAGCTCCCAGGGTCTGTCACTCAGCAACACTAGTGAATCCTTTAAGTCCACTATGTAGCTTCTGCTGCTCTCCTGTTCCCTTGTGCTGCTCCAGAAACCGACTCCTTTTTCTGGCTGCACCTGAGCTACCAGGCCTTAAGGTCACCCCCCAGACTGGTGGCTCCCTTCCCGGGTGAGGCCTCCACAGCACCTCTGCTACATCTCTGCTCTTCCTCCCCCAACACTCTCCTCCCCCGACTGGGATGCCCCAGGGTATTTAAGGAGGCCTGCCCCCTGCCAATCCAGATTGGGGATCGGTCAGGGCTCCTTAGAACTCCCAGATGACTACACCTCCCCTCCGGCCTCTCTCTCCAGAATGTTCCAGTTCCTTCTGGAAAGAAGTAGGAGGGTCCAGCGATATCATCTAGGAACTGCCCAGTCCTACCCGAGCCACTCCCAGCCCAGAAATCAAAACAATCAGGCCTGCTCTCAGTTAGTAAAAACAGGTAGGTAAGATCAAGGCCCAACACACCAGGACTTTGAGATGATAATACAATAGTTAACTTCTAAGTGATCAGCAATAAATCAGAAACAGCTGCTGTCCATAAATAAATAAACATATAACACAAATCACTTGATACCAGTCCTGCAAATGACAAGACAGTGCTAAACAGTATAAAAGGATAAATCCCGAAAGATCATAAGACCAAGTTTATGAGTATATCCACAGATGTGCCAGTGAGATATACAAGCTCATAGATAGAGTCCACTGCAGGGTGATGGATTAATCACAGAACCTCCCATGTTACACTCACCGCAACAGATGACCTCACACTCTCATGTTTGGCAATGGAGCATAGCGTTAGAGGGAATGTCACAAAATGCCTCTTAGACGAGATGCATCCACATGTGGGGAGATAAAATAAACAGCCTCCACTAGTGCAATATTGTCACCACACCAAATAAGTTATTGATAAAAGGTCCACATCCAATGCACTTACAAGGTCACAGATAAAAAAAGCCTAAAAGCAAGTGCTATCAAAGAAGTGGCTAATCTTAGCTGTGATCGCTCATCACGCACCATCTGCAGCCTGGGCAGCTCCCACGATAGTCGAAGATAAAGACCTTTTATCAATAAATTATTTGGTGTGTACATGGGAGGAAGGATTGTATTTGGGATTGTTTGGTTATATATCTGACTAAATTTTACCTCACCTATACAGAAAAATCCTATACTTTAGCTCCCTCCTACCAGGGGGCGCTACACATGGCTCAGGGGGTTAAGTCCACACTCCACACTATATAAGGCTGCTTACATGGTGGCCGTATAGAGTGTAATAATGTGGATATAGAGAGAAGTTGAGTTGGGAGTGTGCATGCGCGGAGCTCCGATGGCGGCTGCTTGAGCCAGGAGCTCCGCTCTTCTCCGGTCCACAAGAGCCCTTATGGCTTGCAGCGGAGCAAGGCTGACCCACTCATAGGGTGAGGAGGCAGGTGAGAGCCGCAGGATTGCTCGGGGCAGAGGAAATTTCGGGTCCCGGGCCATGTTCATTGCGCCCGGCCGCTCCTCTCAAATTGAGGCTGCGGCTTGGGCCTAACCTCCCGACGGATCACGGAGCAAAGTGTCAGCAATGGCGGTTTCCACTTGGAGCCCCTGAGGACCACATTGAAGGCCTTGTTTCTATACTTTGTCTTCTCAGCAACCTCCCAGAGAATCAAGGAATCCCCCAACAACAGGGTTGGCTGATAATCCTATTAGGGTGAGATTTGGTGGCTGAGCCAGCAGTACAGGCCCATCTCTGTAGCACAGCACAGACTCTGTTTCCTGGACTATCTCCCATCTTACATTCTAACCATCTAAATGGTGAAAACCTCTTAACCTCCACCAGCAGTGAACTCTCCATTTCATACCCCAGCTGTATGTCCACTTTCTCATCCTCCCCCAAATTTGGGTTTTAAGTCATTAAACACACCTTTGTTTGGATCTTATAGGCGGAGGGGGCCACCTTTGCTTTGCACCAACCTATCAATAGCTCACATATCCCCTAATATAATATGCAGGCAGGAGCGGTCAGACAGGATTTATCTCGCCAACCTGGCTTTGACGCCCCGGCTTCTAAAGGCCCTCAGGGGACTATAGGTACTCGGCCTAACCTTGGGACCATTGAGGAGATGGAGGCTGGTCCAGATGGGGGCTCCCAAATCTTTCCATCCCCAGGGATGTCCACGGGCACTCTGCCCTCTGCACAAATCCTTTCCCCGGCCTCTACAATTACGCTTCTGAAGCGGACTCTAGATGAGCTCATCACAACACCGCTTAAGAAACAGAGTCCGGTTAGCCCACATTTGGACCCGTCTACCCCCCAAGCCCAAATACCTCATTCTGACTTTAAGATGATGATGGAGGTTTTTTCCAAAATGCTTTAAAAAGGCCTTGCCCAAACAGCCTCTCAAATATCCTCTGTTATCCAGGCTGATCTTCAGGGCTTGGGAAACAGAATAGATGTGATAGAACAGAAGACGGACCAATCAGTTACAAGAATTAATCAAAACACTGCTCGTATTCAAGATCTTCAGGATCAATTAGAATCGGCTCTTTCCAAAATAGATGATCTGGAGAATCGCTCTAGACGATACAACTTCCGGATTAGAGAGATCCCTGAGGCCATCACTGATGTGCGTGCAGTTGTGAGCGATTTTATTAAAGAAATCATCCCTGGTATCCTGGAGCACCGTTTGGAACTGGATAGGGCCCATAGAGCCCTTCAATCACTGAGGTTGGATGGCCTCCCTAGAGATATCATGGTAAAACCTCATTTTTATGGAGTTAAAGAGGAGGTCATGAAGGTCTCTAGATCCAACCCCAACCTTTCTATTCGTGGGCACTCCGTCCAAGTCTTCGCTGATTTATTTCCGACCACTATTTAGAGAAGAAGAACCCTGAAACCTCTCCTGGAAATTCTCAATAAATCTTCCATCAAATACTGGTGGGCCTTCCCCTTCCGTCTGACTTTTATTTTTAAAAGCAAAAAATTTGGCTTTTCCTTGTTCCAAGAAGGAGAACAGCTGATGATCAAGCTTAACCTCACATCGCTAGATCCTTCTACAGCCTCTCACCATAAGAACATGGGCCCCTCCAAGAGACCCTCCCCTCAGAGCCCTATTCTTCCAATGTGGCAGAAGCAGCAACAGAAGAAGGCTAAAGACTCCCACCCTCCTTGATGTTTGCTCTATTTCCCTTGTGTCTGATTCCCAATTTGGTCCTGCCAGTCTTCTATTTTGCATAGATCACTGAATATTGACTATCCTCACTGAGGGTGACTACTGTTTGGTTCAAGAATACTGTTTAAAGAAGTTTTCTCTTTTATATTTTTCGCGGGGCGGTCGGGGGTTGGCTTGCACCCCTTGCCTATCCTGGGCTCTAGTCTTTGGGTAGGCGAGGGATGGGAGCCGGCCGGGGGCGGGATCCCAATGGTTTAATTGCCTCTCTTTTTACTGGTTTCACATAGCAGGTTACAGGTTTATTATGCTGAGACTTATTGTTCCCGGCCGCTCCCCCTTGGTCCATTTGATTTACGGGTCGTGGACTCGGGGTAGACCTGCCTGCGGGTCATGACAGATCAACGCTGGGGGCCCTGATTTAATGGGTCAGGAGCTCTTAGGGGAGTTGTCCGGACTATATTTTTAGATTCAGGTTTTTGAGTTACTTTTGGGCTAGCCTTCAATTCGACTTTTATTCTGGCTCTGGAGTAGTGACCGGGGAGGAGGCCATGCTTCTCCCTCTGACTTTGGGATGCTCCTAATGGTACTCCCTTGGCCAGATGTAGTTCTGCCGTTTGGGCAGACACTTATGTTCATTTTCCTTATAGTGAGGGGACCCCCTAGTCTCCTCACTCCCGGGATTTTGGGGGGTTTAGCGACTATTCTTTGTCGCTTCCCCTTCTGTTGTGTACTCCTGTCTCTCTTCTATCTTGTTTGTCTTTTCCTTTTGTTACCCTCCCTTTCTTTTCTTCTTCCTCTAGACACCAGGAAAAGCTACCTCGTAGAAGACTTTTTTGGATTGACATCTCTACTACTTGGTTGGTCAGGCCCCTCCCGGTGCTGGTGATGGTGTGGGTGAGTCCTTCCCTGATGTGGTTTGTGGATCAATGCTTTCACGGTTCCCATGTTGGCTAATGCTTCCTCTTCTCTGAGAGTGGCATCACATAATGTTCAGGGCCTTAATTCCCCTGTAAAACAGAAAAAATACTTCAATCATGCCCACTCCCATTATCTAGATATCCTCATGCTTCAAGAAACCCACTTCCCAAATCAATATGTTCCTAAATGTATTCACTCAAGGTATCCACAATTCTTTCTAGCAAATGCTCCCGATAACATAGTTACATAGTTAGTCAGGTTGAAAAAAGACACAAGTCCATCCAGTTCAACCAAAAAACAAAAAACAAAAAAAAAAAAATGTATATACATATATATATATATATATATATATATATACATAATATCGTTTAACCTAGGTACGAAACGACCCCAAAAAACGGAAGGAGACCTAGTTGACACCCACTTCCTAACATATACCCTAATAAACCAACATACACACACACATACATATATATATATATATATATATATATATACATATATGTAAAAAAAAAAAAACAAAAAACAAAAAACCAACTTGACCTACCTGAACACAGAAAAAAGTTGGACTGATTGATACATTGATACAATAGCCCTCGTAAACGATCTTTCTTAACACCTATGGAACTCACTTATGTAAATCCTTGTATAACTAAACCCTTCACCCAAAGAACTTCGTACTCCTATAGATCTATTACCCTCACCCG
>BLSH010257488.1:51146-73646 GCA_018402905.1 Glandirana rugosa | reverse complement strand
CTGAAATTGTACTTTTAATCCCAGACCCTATATCATTTATAAATATATTGAAAAGCAAGGGTCCCAACACTGAACCTTGGGGTACACCACTGATAACCTTAGACCATTCAGAATAAGAATCATTAACCACTACTCTCTGAATTCGGTCTTTTAGCCAGTTTTCTAAGAAAAGAGGGGTGAGAATATTTTTCCCAAGCACCTGAACTTTTCCCTCATGGAGGAAGTTAAGGACTTAGAGGGGAGATGTATTCTTTTGAAAGGGACTATAGGGGACGTGTTATATTCTCTAGTGTCCTATTATGCTCCAAACTCCGGCCAATATAAATTCTTCCAGGGGCTATTTAACCGTTTCCTGCCCCTTCTCGAAGGGAAGGCAATACTGGGTGGGGATCCAAATTTGGCCCTTGATCCCATGCTTGATAAGTCAGGCCTAGGCCCGCCCCGCCTTCTCCGGCCTCCGAAACATAGCCTTAAGCTCGCCAAACTCCTTTTCTCCATTGGCTTTATAGATATCTGGAGGGAAGTGAACCCTAAAGTGAGGGACTACACCCACTACTCAGCGCCGCACAAGAGTATGGCTCGAATAGACCACATTTTTGTTCCGGCCTCTTCATCCCCCTTGATCTTTAGATCTTCCATTAGGGATTCTCCCTTATCTGACCACTCTTTAGTAATAATACAAATCAAAGTCGAACCGGGTGGGGTGAGGAATCCCCACTGGCACCTAAATTAATCTCTCCTAAACAACCCAGTGCACTGTTTAATGTTAGAAAAAGAGCTTAAGGATTATTTCCTCAGAAACGACACAGGGGAAGTTATTGTGGGCAGCTCATAAGGGGGTTATGAGGGGAATTCTTATCCAATTATCAGTTATGTTAAAAAAGGAAAGGAAGATAGAGATTGAGAAGCTGGAGGGGAGATTTCAAGACCTCGCTAAAATTCACAAAAAGAATCCGACCCATCAGTCTTGGTTCCAATTGGAAGCAGGTAGACTAGCCCTGAACCTCGCTCTCACTACTAAAGCTGAGAAGCAAATCCAATGGTCCAGAGCTCATTTGTATCTGCAAAGAGACCATATAGGTCCCAAATTGGCTGCCAGGCTGTCCACCGGGTGTCACTCTCATTCTTTCCCTAAGATTAGGGATCACTTGGGCAATCTCACCCAGAACCCGAAACGGATCATGTCCACATTTCAAAATTTTTACGCTAAACTTTATGACAAAAGTCAAGCAGCTCCTCCTTCTTCCCTTGAAGCCTTTCTGAATTCCATCACACTCCCTAATTTGTCGGCAGATCATGTGGCTTCACTAGAATCTCCCTTCAACGAGGCAGAGGTTTTGGAGGTGATTAAAAATCTTAGGAAGGGCTCTGCCCCTGGACCAGATGGATTTTCTTCAGGATATTATAAAACCTTTGGCCCAGTACTTGCGCCCTTCCTAACAAAATGTTTCAACTCTCTAAGAACTGATAAAGTCCTATAAAGCGAGGACAATAAAGCTTTTGTTTCGGTTATCCCCAAACCTGGAGAGGATCATTCTGATGCCAGAAATTAAATACCCATCTCTTTGATTAATAATGATCTCAAAATCATGACAAAAATATTAGCTAATAGACTTTCGGCCATTACATTCATAAAGATCAAGTCGATTTTATCCCGGGCAGGCAAGGTCCTGACCAGATCCGCAGAGCAGTGGATATTGTATCATTACTTAATTCTAACTGGGATGGGAGCCCTGCGCGGGAAGGCTATATTTTTATTTTTCAATACATTTTTATTTGGATTTACAGAGAAAAACTTAGGATCATTTTGGAGAAATCAACTGAAGTTACAGAGGCAAGAGCAATATTGTTATACAATGCGAAGTAGAGGCATAACATAGGCAAGAAATTTTAAAAGGGAAAGCTATATTTTATCCGTTGAATTGCAAAAAGCCTTTGACACGGTAAACTGGTCGTATCTTTTTGAAGTCTTAAAGAGATGGGGATTTGGTCCTAGATTTATCCAAATCCTAAAAGCTCTATATTCGAACCCTAACGCCCAAGTCAAATTACATAATTTTTACTTCGACCCTTTCCATATCTTCCGAGGCACTAGACAGGGATGCCTATTAATTAATCCCCCTTAATCTTCGCTATTGCGATAGAGTCTTTGGCCATCGCCATAAGAGATAACCCAGACATCCAAGGGATCGACTGTGGACCATACACACATAAATGTGCGTTTTTTGCGGACGACTTACTTTTGTTCATCTCATCCCCTATCACATCTACCCCTAAGGTTATACGGCTACTCCAACTTTTTGGCGAAACCTCAGGTCTCTGTGTAAATTGGTCCAAATCAGCAGCTTTAAATATCTCTTTGACTGAACAAACTGTTCTTCGTCTAAAGGACCTATATAAATTTAGCTGGAATTCTTCTCATATCCCCTATTTGGGGGTCAGCCTAGCAGCCAACACCAACAAACTATTTGAAGCCAACTACCCCCTCTCTTAAAGAAATTAGCACAGGACATCTCTAGCTGGGATCGGGAGGGTCTATCTTGGTTGGGCAGGATACACGCGATCAAGATGACTCTCCTCCCCAGAATTCTTTATTTTTTCAGGGCTCTCCCCATTCCGGTGAGGAAGTCTGATCTGCAAAAACTGCAATCCCTGATATTGAAATTCATTTGGGCCCGTAAAGGTTTCAGATGTTCTGCTCTACTCTATAGGAGACTATCAAGGGGGCCTTAGTCTCCCTCATCTCTTTAAATATTCTGGCCCAATTCTCTATCATATTCTCCAGAGGAACTGCCCCTGATTGGGTCAAAATAGAAAGACAGGCAGTTCCCCATAACACCATAGACTTCCTGTTAAGTACCCCCCTTAAGTCGAGACCCCCTATATTATCTCCCACTTTGTCCCACTCTATGGACCTATGTGACTCAGTTCTCAAGTCTCCCAACCTAATCTCAACTCTTCGCCCACTCACCCACCTTTTTCATAACCCTCAGTTCCCTCCCGGTCTAGACATTAGAGCTTTTAAATGGTGGACGGACAAGGGGTTATATCGTATAGGTCATTTCTTATTACTATCCGGACCTTTAACGCTATCCCATTTCATTAATAAGCTAGAGATGCCACTCTCAGAGAAATTCAGTTTTTTCCAAATACACCACTTCCTGACTACATGGTGGAATTCCAGGAAAGATCACCCAGGTACTACCCCTTCCGAACAGTGGTGCTAGGGAACTGTTGAATCGAGAGGCAGTGTCTCCTTGATCTACGCTGCACTGGTGGAGGATTCATCCAGACCACAGCACGTGGTTAAATGTGAAAGGGATTTTCAGGGGGAGGGGGATGATGATAAATGGTTCTCATTATTCTCACGTTGCTATAAAGGGATCGCTAATATCTCTCTGAAGGAAGCCAATTTGAAAGACTTTATCAGATAGTATCTAGTTCCTACTAGATTAGCAGCTATATTCCCCAATGCCTCCAATCTCTGCTTTAGAGGTTGTGAGCACGTGGGCACTTTCCTTTATGTGTGGTGGGAATATCCGCACCTGAGAAGTTTCTGGAACAGATTTTTTCACCTGATCCTTAAGATCTCGGGCCTCCCAATCCCCCAATGTCCAGAAATAGCTCTCCTTAACTCTAAACCTGAAGGTATGTCCAAACCACTATATAAGCTCATCCAACTTATCTTTTTGTGGGCTAAGATTACAATTGCTAGATCTTGGAAACGCTCGTCAGTATCTTTCACTGAAGCGGTAAGGAAGATATCCTGGATAATGGTGCAAGAAAAGCTAGCCAGCTACATCCTGGATGCCTCCCCTAAATTTGATCTAGTTTGGGAACCTTGGAGGAATTATTTGAAAATACCAGGATGACCCCCCTCCTCATGTTATTTTTATTTCTTCTACCCCCTTAATTAGCCTTTCTGGTGTCAAGGTTTTTTTTTTCTTCTTCTTTTCCTTCTTTTGTCTTCCTCCTGGTTTTCTATCCCTCTTTAAGTTACGTTATTCTCGGTCTCTTTCAGTCAGACTCTATCTCCATTAGTCTGATAGGGTATATTTGTTACAGGGAATGTTTCTCCCTTTCATAACTAGTTGATCAGAAGGGGTCTTTAAAGACCCCCACCAAGAGGTATTTAAAACGGGGTACATTGATCTGTTTTAGTATAGTCTCATGTGATATTTCAGAGGTTTTATCCCTTTAATCCTGTTTGTTTCAAGGATCCCAAGGGTAGGGGGGATACTGCTTGTTACCCTGGTCACAGTTTGTTCCCAGCCGGGGTGACCAGGGAGACGGCGGGTCTTCTCCTGTCAGGGTGCTATCGATATAGCTATGGTATTGCGCCTTCCTGTATTTATTGCTCCTCTTTGACATTTGGATACGTTTTTCATTGATGTTCCCCAGTCATTGGTCATTGTACTACTATATACATCTCTTTGCAACTATTAACTTGATTTGTAAGTTTGTGAATGTTTATATATGTACACTTTGTTTGAGTTTTTACATGTATCTGACATTTGGTCTTAGTAATCATTTATCTTGTCATTTTCATAAAATTTTCAATAAAAAAGATTTGAAACGAGAAGTTGAGTTAGATTAGGCAGGTTAGTTAGTGGCGTGCAGGCAGTTTAGTATATATAAATACATATATATATATATATACACATACAGTGTAGACTATATACACAGTCAGTGCAGGCAGTATAGTATTATATATGTAGCCAATGGCTCTCTTAGGGGTGGCTGGTAGTTGTGGTTCACCTATCAATCTGCCCTCAATTACACAATTTTCCATGCATCTGGAGTCACGGAACAGGCCGGTACTTTGTTTTTGCTCTTTTATTGAGGGAATAAATAGTGTAGTATATATATACAGTGCATTCAGTGTAGACTATATATACAATGCATGCCAGGTTGCATGCTCGGATAAGGGTCTGGCATAGATTTTAAGGGGAACTCGATGCCAACATTTTTTTAAAAATTGGTATGGGTCCCCCCAAAATTCATACCAGGCCCTTTGGGTCTGGCATAGATTTTAATGGGAACTCCACGCCAATTTTTTTTTAAATGGTTTGGGGGTCCCCCAAATTCCATACCAGACCTTTATCTGAGCATGCAACCTGGCAGGTCAGAATGGGGGGGGACAAATGAGCACCCACACCTCCTGAACCATACCAGGCCACATTTTCTCAACATGGGGAGGGGTAAGAGAGTTTCCAATCCTTCCAGCTGGCAACCTTGGCATTGGCATCTTGTAGCCTGCTTTCCCAATTTGCGAGGCCATAATCACCGGGACCAAATTTGATGCCTAAAACTTTCATTTCCTGTCGGGGCTCTGGGAAGATGTCCGGAAGCTCAAAGCTGTCACCCTCCTTTCCCATCCAAACAACTTTTATCCTGATTGATCTTTGAGCCAGATGCCTCAGCATACTGCTTCATCACCGAGACCACCTCCTCCGCCTCTTCTGTCCCAGAGATGGAAACAAACACGTCATCAGAATAGGCCACGACCCTCAGAGGGGGCTCACCAGGAATGCCCAATGGCACCCCTCACAACGGTCCGCTCTCTAACCTCCTGATGAAGGGATCGATTGCAAACGCGTATAGCAGAGGACTCAGAGGACACCCCTGACGCACACCTGAGCCAACCTCAAAAGGTCGTCCTATCCAACCATTCACAAGCATGAAGCTTTCAGCCTCTCTGTACAAGGTCTGCAGCCAATTGATAAAGCCCCCCTCCAGGCCATACTTGCCAAGAAGCAGCCATAACTACTCATGATTGACCCAATCAAAAGCTTTAGCCTGATCCAATGCCAGCAAGTACTTTCTCCAGCCCGCAGCCCTGCACCGCTCCAGAGCCTCCCGGACAGCTAACACCTGAAAAAGTGCTTCTACCATGAACTGAACAGTGTTGGTGGCTGGAAAGTAGACTGTCCGCTACAGACGATAAACCCCAGAAAATTATTTTTGCCAATATCTTCCTATCAACATTGAGAAGGCTGATGGACCACCAATTCTCAATTCTTGAAGAATCTTTACCCTTTGACAAAAGAATCACAGCAGATTGTCGCATGGAGAGAGAGAGTGAACCCTTTCTCAGACAGCCATTAAAAACCTCCACCAAATATGGGGCCAGAGTAACCTTAAAGTGTTTATAAAACTCGGCTGTCAATCCATCTGGCCCAGACGACTTCTTAATGGCAAGCTTATCAATAGCTTTAACCACCTCATCTGCAGTGATGTCCTCTGTCAAACTCGCAAGAGAACTGCTATTTCCCAGCCCTGGAATAGAATCCAGAAAACTTGACATGCCTGCCCGATTGAGGTCCCTCCTGCCCAGGAGGTCAGCATAATATGACCTGGCAGTTTCCAGGATCCCCGACTTGGACTTTGTCAAGGAACCCGTAATTTCAACCAGGCCTACAAGTGACTTAACTGTTCTAACTTGTTTGCAATTCTGGTAAGGGTCGGGCGAGTGATATTTCCCATAATCCCTTTCCAGAACCAAAGAGGCATACCTGTCATATTGATACTCCCTAAGCAAGAGTTTAACCTCAGAGATCATCCCCGGATCTCCACTATTTGACACAAGCCTATTAAGCTTCATCCGCAGATGCTGGTAGGTGACGTACTTATCAAGTTGTTTTTTCCTTCCTATGGCCTTGAAAAACCCAACGATCCTTTGTTTTGTGAGCTCCCACCACTCTGACTTATTGCTGCAAAAGTCCATGATCGATACCTGTGTCTGAAAAAAATCCTCAAATGATTGACTCACCTTCACATTGTCCAGGAGTGCCGAATTCAGCTTCCAGGTACCCCTCCCCCTAGGTGGTGTATCGGGGCTATTCAGAGTCACAGACAGAATACAGTGGTCGGAAAACTCCACCGCCTGACACACTGGTGCCGAGAAGGCGGAGTTCCTCTTTAACACTGGTGCAGAGAAGACGGAGTTCCCCTTTAAAAAAACTATCTATTCTACTCTGAATATTAACTCGCTGAAAAGTGAATCCCGTGTCGTCTGGGCAGCAATGAATGTGCAGATCAACCACACCTGCCTCTCTAGCTATTTTGTTTAAAAAAAGCCGTCACCATCCAGCCTGGCTCCGGTACCTTTCCTGTCCTTAGTCCTAGTGACGGTGTTGAAATCCCCACCGAAGACAACTTGGTGGGCTGTAAAAAGAAAAGGCTTGATCTTCATGAAGAGACATTTCCTGTCCCACTTTGGGGCCCATAGATATTGATCAGGCGCAGGTCCTGCCCCCCATGGAGACGTCTAAGACCATGCATCTTCCGATTTCTACCTCAATAATCCGCTGACAGGTTACCATGCTGGAAACAAGTACTGCAACTCCAGTGTAAGGCTCGGCCGCAAGAGGTCAGAAGGAGGTGCCTCGCATCCAATCCTTCTTTGCCAGATGAACATCGGCCAAACTAGACAACCGGGTCTCTTGTAAAAAGAAAATATCAGCATCAAACCTGCTGAGCAAAAATAAGGCCATGCTATGAGCACTTACTGATTTAATGATGGCGACATTAATGGACGCCACCTTTAGTGGAGTGGGAACCGCCATTAGGATGATTGAGGTATATGTTTCTTAGCCTGCTTACCCCCTTCCTTACTGGGAGACCCTACATGCTTCAGTGTTCCATGTGATTCCTCCTCCATAGAAATCACAGACTCATCACCAGAACTTCCACCATCCACCTCAGAAAGCACCTCAAAAGCATTTGCCACCTCCACCCTCCCAGGTGGGAGCGTGACATTTTTCCTCCTTTTCCGCCTTTTACCCTTCTTCCTTTTAGCCTCCAACCATTCCATATCCTCATTCGACAATCCTTCCCAAATAATTTTTATTGAATTTTGCACATAACAAAACAAAAGAAAAGGTGCATATATATTGAATTATCGCATAAAGGTTTAAGTACAGGTCATACAATGTGAAGCATATCTACAGAAAAGGAAGCATATCGGTTGACTAGTTTGTGTAAGTACCAATGGTCATATTATGCATTGTGAGGGGGCAAAGTCCGCCACCCCCCTCCCCCAGACACCCCCTCTGGGAACATATTGTGCCGAGGGAGGAGAGGCAGATGCCCCCACCTCATTTCTCTGGTTTAGGTGTGCGAAGTTATGTTGTGAAATGGGGAAAAAAAGGGAAAAACACTGTTCAGGGTATTGTCCCTACTTTGTCTAGCCATGTGGACCATTTTTTGTTGTAATTGGATAAAGTGTGTTCAGATAGTGCGAACATTCATTCGTATAGGCTGTGGAGGCGGACTAAGGTGATTACCTCTATGACGGAGGGTGGTTCTAAGCTTTTCCAGCGTTTGGTAATTGCCAGTTTGGCCACTAGTAGTGTTTGGGTTGTTATAAGTTTGTATTGGTGGGGGATTTGGTCAATGCCTATATTGAGCAGGGCAAGTTCCGGAGTTGGAGTTACAGTTATGTTGGTAATTTGGTGTAAAAGCTGGAACACGTCAGCCCAAAATTGGGTACGTTTATCACATTTCCACATGATGTGTAGAAGATTACCATCTCTTCCACAATGTCTCCAACATGTGGGATTAGTGCTAGGGGAGAATTTGTTAATCTGTACAGGAGTTATGTACCATCTAAGGTTTATTTTCAGGCTAAGTTCCCATAGATTTGCGGCTCTAGTAGCTCCATATGACGTTTTGATGGCTGCTGTCCATTGTGAGGGGGTAAAGGTTTTCCCCAAGTCCTTTTCCCAATTTAAAAAGGGCTTAAGTTTAGGGAAGGAGTTCTTATTCCCTATAAGGCTGTAAAATAGCGAAATGCCTTTAAGTTTGCTAGTCAGTTTGGTCAGGTATTCTACAATGTCCCCATGTAAATGTAAACGGAGGTAAGGATTTCTCAGTAAGCAATAGGTCAGTTGGATATATTTAAAGTAGTCTTTCTTAGATAGGCCATAGGTTTGGGTAAGGGTCGTGAAGGGTTTAATGGAGTCTTGCTCATATAAGTCCGAAATGTGTGAGATTCCCTTCCTCATCCAGGATTTCACCAGGAAATCAGGGATCAGGAATGACACTACATTAAATGGTACAGGAATGATTGAGGGAGATGCCCCTTTAGGTATTTTTTTCCTGCACAAATCAAATGCCTCAACAGTCGCGCAAATGGATGGATAGAGTTGTGCTTTCTTGGGCCTTAGTCACGGTTTCCTGAAGAGCCATGCTACCAGGTCGTTACCCGGGATCTGGAGGGCTTCCATGTCCCGCCATGGACTAGTTATATTGGTATTAAACCAGGGCTTGATTCAGGCCAGAATGGCTGCATAATAGTAATCTTTAATGAGAGGGTATCCTGCTCCTCCCAACCTTTTGTGGTTGGTAAGGTTTACTATAGAGCTTCTAGCTCTGGTTGTTTTCCAGATATGTTTGCTTATCAATTTTTTTATGGCTGTGAAGAAGGATGGTGGGACTGGAATGGGTAAGGATCTGAAGATATATAAAATTTGGGGTAGCACAACCATTTTAAATGCCGATAGTCTTCCCAACCAAGTAAAGTATGGTTTGTGGATGGTGGTAATAGCTACCGGTAGATTGTGAAGGAGAGGTGTATAGTTCTCCTGGTAGAGGGAGGTGGTAGTTTTGGTTAGTTTGATTCCTAAGTATGAGATTGAACGTTCTGCCCAAGTATATGGATGTCGGGCTTCCAGTGCTTCTTGTTGGGTCTTTGGGATCCCCAAGGGCAAGATTACCGATTTAGTGGTGTTAACCTTGTAGTAAGAAATTTTACTGAAGGATTCTAGTATGTGTTCCACCAAAGCCAGGGAAGTCGAGGGGCTTGTAAGGCTGAGAATGACATTGTCCGCAAATAAATTTATTTTGTGGTCTTGATGGCCCAGAATCACACCTGATATCTTTGGGGATGACCTGATTTTTTCTGCTAGTGGTTCCATCATTATATTGAAAATTAGTGGAGATAGGGGACAACCTTGTCTCGTACCATTAGATATTCTGAAGGGTGTAGATAGCATGGTTGAGTGAAGGACCTGGGCCGAAGGCTTAGAGTATAGTGCTAGAATTGCAGACAAAATGTAGCCCCGGAAGCCAATTTTTCCAGTTGACTTTATCGAATGCCTTCTCTGCATCTAAAGATAGAAGCAGAGAAGGCACTCTCGTCAACCCAGCATGGTGTAGGATGTTGATCATTCTGCAGGTTGCATCCAATGATTGGCGGCCTTTGGTGAAACCCGACTGGTCGGGGTGGATCAAATTGGGGATGAGGTTGATTAGTCTAGAAGCTATGATTTTTGCGAACAATTTAGTGTCATGGTTAAGCAGGGAGATTGGGCGGAAGTTTTGGGGGGTATTGGGGTCCTTCCCTGGCTTTGGGAGAGTAATTATTGTCGCTTTCAACATTTCTGCTGGTAAGGAGGCTGAGGAGGCAGCAGTATTGAATATCTGGGTTAGGTGCCCTGACAACAGGTGTTTAAATTGTTTGTAATATTCTCCTACAAACCCATCTGGTCCAGGAGCTTTGTTGTTAGGGAGAGAGTCTATGGCGTGTTCAATTTCGGATGTGGTAAAAGGAGCGTTAAGATTGTGTAATTGCTCAGTTGTTAAGTGAGGGAGGGTTACTGATTCGAGGAATGCCTTGATGCTGTCATCCTCTGGTTGGGGAGTATCGGAATCATTACATAGGTTGTATAGTTTGTGATAATATGTGCTGAAGGCGTTTGCGATTTCTTGTGGGTTAGTGAGTTTAATTTTGGTTACTGGATGAAGCAAATAGGGTATGTGGGTTTTTGGTTGGCGGCCTCTAATTTGCGACGCTAGTAGTTTACCTGGCTTGTTACCAGAGACGTAGAAGTTCATTTTGAATCTTTTTTGTGATTTTTCAAAATCCTCAATTAATAAGGATCTCAATTTTAGACGCAAGTCAAAAATTTTTGACTTGAGGGTTTCAGAAGGGCATCGTAGGTTTTCGATGTCACATTGTTTTATATCTCCTAGGATTGACTCAACCTGCTGCCTCCTTTGCCTCTTGTATCTAGCCCCTACTGCCTTGTGTGCAGTCCAGACTACGTGTGGGTCCGGCACAGAGTTTGTGTTAGTAACAAAAAAAGTTTGAGTTCAGCGGTTAGAGTGGATACCAAAGGTTCCATTTGGAGCAAGCGCGTATTCATCCTCCAGATAAAGGGAGATGTAGGATTGTTGTGATCTTCGATTGTAATAGAAATGGGTGAGTGATCAGACCATGTCGCTGGGAGTATAGATGTCGCTGATACCTTCTGTAGTGTCCACTGATCCAGTAGGAAAAAGTCTATTCGTGAATACGTGTTGTGTCTTGGTGACAAGAATGTAAAATCTTTTTCGCAGGCATGTTGGCAGCGCCATGCGTCATACAGTTGCACTTTATAGAGCCATGGGGGGTTGAGTGCCGCCTTGCCCCTGGTAGGGGTAGCCGTGGTGTCAACTTGTGGGTCCGGGATTATATTAAAGTCCCCACACCATATTGTCGTTCCTTGCTGGGTCTTCAGAACCTTTTGGTGGAGTTTTCGAATGAATCTCAATTGATGGTTGTTGGGTGCGTAAAGCGAGACGATTGTAAAAAGCGTTTCATTTATATTGCCTACCACGATCAGGTACCGACCTTCCGGATCCTTGATGCACTTTTGTACTTGGAAATTCAGAGAGTCTCTTATGGCTATTAAAATGCCTTTCTTCTTTTGTGGAGCATTGGCCACGAGTATGTTACTGTAGTTTATGTTGGTACACTTCGGTGGGTTACTAGACTGAAAACGTGTCTCCTGTGCACATAGCATGTCGCATTTTGTTTCTTCTGCTAATTTCCATAGGGATCTTCTTTTAGCAGGGTGGTTTAGCCCATTAGTGTTTATCGACACTATTTTGATTACCATGGTGGGCAGTGGTTGGTTTGCTCAGATAAGATGAGAGATGTCTGTAGATTGATTTGGTAATTATGTAAGGCTGGCTTGGAAGAGAGCAAGACTGAGTTGGCTAGTGTCTTGAAGGATGTTTTTCCTTGTTGGAGAAGGCTGTCGCACTCGTTGGTAACTTGTTTTTGGATGAGTATTCAAAGGAGATTTAACCTGCAACTTCTTGACACGATAGAGTTATTTGGATAATCCAAAAACAAGGAAAAATACAGAAACACAAAAAGAAAAAAAAAAAGAATAGAAAACTAGGAGTTGATCCAAACTCAAGTGGATTCCTTTAGTACTGGCACAACTGGCGCCTAGGAATATAAGGTTGGGGGAAAAAAGTTCACACGGCCGAGCAGCGCATGTTTCTGCATGATCGCCGTAAGAATTGGATTCCAGTAGTTGGTTTGTTTTAGCGATGGGCGCTGTTCCTTCGATATTGGGAGTTTGAGCGTGTAAGGGTAGCTCCGCTTTGTTCCATCGGGGTGTTGTCAGCATTATCGGGGATGATAATTCATAATCCATTCTTGAAGAAGAGAGAGGCCACTTTGTTCTGATATCACAGTGTGTTTCCGTCCGTTGTGGGTAATTGAGATCTTGGATGGTGCTATCCACTGGTAGTGGATACTGTTATTCCGTAATGATTTCGTGATGTTGTTCAGTTGCCGTCGTCTGTTAAGAGTATGCTGGGAAAGGTTATACGAAGGCGAAGATTTGTAAATTTTGGTAGGGATCCGGTAGGCTTCCCATGGAGCGTGTTTTTTGCATGAATAGCTCCTTGACATGGAAAAAGTGGATTCTTAGAATCACGTCTCTTGGTACATTGTCCGGGAGGAAGCTGGGTTTTGGCAATCTGTGGATGCGGTCTATTACCATTTCATGTTCTTGGTGTCCGGAAGTATGGACTTGATCAGTCCGCGGGCGAATGAGGTCAGGTCGAACGGCTGCACTGTTTCTGGATCCCCACGGATCTTGATATTGCTGCGTCTCGATCTGTCCTTGATGTCTGCAAATTTGTCCCTCAACCAAGTGATCTCATTGGCTTGATCCGCTTGTGTGTCAATAACATCATTGATGGTGGCTGTCATGGTCCCCATGTTGGTCTCCATTTGGGAGACTTTGTTGTCTAATACATCCATGCAATGACCAAATTTGTGCATCATAGTTATCATGTCACTCTGTATGGAGCTTCTGAGGGACATTAGCATCTCTTTTAGGGTAGAATCAAGCACAGGTTGACCTGCTGTAGGGAACGAACAGATTGCATCCGGAATGATCGGTTGAATGGAAAGATCGTTCGCTTGCGACGACTGTTCGTTCGGATAAGACAAAGGATCGTTCGTTTGCGACAGAAGATTGTTCGGAAGAACGATTCCGCGGCCTACCTCTTCCGACGCGGGAGAATCCAGGCGGACATGTGCCTTGGCTGGGCTTCCAGAGGTCGGTGTGCCTGTCGGAGAGGCGATTGGAGATTTCCGGGCAGGTGAGAGGGTGATCTTCTGTGTAGAGGGCCCCTCCGGACGAGCTGTTGAAAGAGGCTCTGAGGATTCTTGTAGTGTGGCGGTGCCATCTTGGACTCTCCTCAGGGACGGCTGGTACATGAACGCCGTCAGTTTGCTGGGTAGTCTATTTTCTTTACGCTTCATAGCCATAGCTCCCTTTGTGGCTGGGAATGTCTGGATGCTTTTGGGTGCTGATTTGTGAGACTGGAAAGCAGGCATACTCTTAGAATGGCGAGTCACGGAAGGAGCTCAGCTACTATGCAGCCATCAAGACTGCTCGCTGGCCATGCCCCCCGACCCTCATTCGACAATCCTGATGGCAGAACCCCCTGCCCCTGAGACATCCTCAGCCAAAACCCCCCCATTAACCCCTTCCCCCACATCATTCCCCCCAACTTCCACATCTTTCATGCCGACTTCCACATCATTCACCTTGCATTCTGCACCAGCCACTCTCATTCCCTTCCCACCATCATCCAACCCATCATTCACTCCACCCCTCTATGTCTGCTGGCCTTCCGCCACACTTCTGCCATGCCGAGGAAGAGGGGTTGGCACAACCTTACATGCTGATCCAGCGCCCTCCACTGCCTTCACTACTCCAGAAAAAACAATAGGTGCAGACACAGACTTGACAACCACACTTTCTGACACTGACTGGGGGACCACAGATTGGGGGACACTGACACCACAGCCGGCCTTACAGTCACAGATTCTATAGAGACAGAGACACTAGGATCCCCTGGTACCACCTCCGCCAACCCAGACTCTTCCCTATCTAGACGGAAGAATTCTGCCACTAACTCAGGCTTATTGTGCAAAGCCTCAGGGCACTGGCTATAAGCGAGACCAACCTCATAACATAGGTTACATTTAATGATCTTACAATCCTTTGCCAGATGCCCCAATTCCTGACACAAAGAGCACTTCTGTTCTGGGCAAGAAGAGGAGAAATGTCCCTTGGCTCCACATTTATGGCACAGCTTAGGTTGACCAGGGTAGAAGACGGTAATCTTATCTCTACCAATAAAAGGCAGAGGAGGGCAAATGCTGGACCACAGTCTCACACACTCTCAACCTCATTGACACCGACCAACCACCCATCCAGATGCCTCTGTCATCCACAATCTTTTTTAGGGGACACAACATTTCACCAAACCTCCTCAACCAGACCCATAAATCCTCAGAGGGTATAGACTCGTTCCTTGTCAGAATAGTGAGATTTTTAATCAAAGGCTGTCGTGAGACAATTTTGGGGACAAACCCCTTCCAGTCCGGCTGGCCCCTATACACACGCTCATACCGCTCCCAAAACCGATCCAGTGACTCTGGATGCACAAATGACAAATCATAGTCATAGGAACCAGCTAGACTGATAAGAGCAAAATCATCCTCTGCCTTAAACCCCATGGCTAGGAGTCTATCCACAACCACCCTCCTGATGGGTGGAATACCTCCTCCTTCCCACTTGATCTGTACCACATTCCTGCATTTAATGGAAGAAGGTGCGTTAGGTGAAAGTTTCACAACTGACCCCCTTCCACCAGCAGCATGACTCTGGCCCGACACAGCCTTAGCATAATTCCTAACTGGGACAGATGACACATTAACTGGCTGCATAGGAACCTCTGCATTCAGGTTTGGTAAATTACCCACCACCTGATCCTCCCTCCTCCCCTCCAGCATAGCAGTCCCTCTCACCATAGTAACAGAAGTACCACAATAACCAGCAGTCCTGTTGTCAGGTAAAGTCTTCTGTTCAAAAAAAATACCAACTGCTTTAGTGTCCATACGGCATTCCTGCTCTGCAGTTTTAGTGTCCATTTGGGATTCCTGTTCCTTGTCCTCACAGCCAGCAGGGACATTGTTGTCTGGATTCCCACCATCTCCTCCTGCATTCCTCGCTGATTGCAAGGATCCATCCACGGATGCAGTCTCTTTGTAGCAGAAATAACTGGATTGGGATCCATACACTGAGAGGGATTCTCAACAGGCACTCCTTTACCAAGATCTTCATCTGATGAGTCGGTGTCACTCAAGGGAGATTCCATTTCTGTAATGGCCTGCAGCAGTCCACCATTTTCCTCAACCTCCTCCTGAGATGACCCAGGCTGCTGGGGAGGGAGGGGGGCAGATACTGACTCAGATGCGACAGATCCTGAAACAGGGGTAGTACTGTGGCCACCATGTGAAGCCACTTCCTTACCCCCCATCCATACTGTCGCCATTGCACTGGCATCCACCCTCTGGCTGGTACTGGCATCCACCCTCTGGCTGGTACTGGCATCCAACCTCTGGCTGGTACTGGCACATGCACTCTCCTTCATCTGTTGGAATCTCTCCTCATTCTCATACTTCTCCTTGAACATACCACTGCTCTCCTTCAGAGAAGGGACCAACTTTTCTTGCTTTTTCAAAGCATCCTCCAGAGACTTCATCTTGGAGTTTTCCCTCTTACTGCTCCCAGACTTACTGTGCAGAGATTTCTTTTCCTGAAATCCGCCTTCAGGACCGCAAGCTTCTGCTCGTCCTTAGAAATGCGGCAAAGTCTGTTCACCGCTCTATCCTGGAAGGCTGGTAAGGATTACCCTTTCATAGGGGCAAATCCAAGATCCATAGCTTCTTGAGCACATGATGTAGTGCCTCTGGGGAGCCTCCACCTGCCTCTCCCCCAGCTTCGTTCATGCTTGCTGGGGAATGGCCTGCAGGAGAGACCCAGGATTGATGTTTCTCCCAGGAGAGACCAAAGCAGAGTGAGACAGCACCTTGCAGAACAGCACCACCTGGTGGAGAGTGTAAGCTCCTCTGGTACAGAGACTGATGTGACTGTGGGGGAGGGGACATTAGAGTGTAAGCTCCTCTGGTACAGAGACTGATGTGGCTGTGGGGGAGGGGACATTAGAGTGTAAGCTCCTCTGGTACAGAGACTGATGTGATTGGCTCAGTGATCTCTGTACAGCACTGCGTTATATGTCAGAGCTATATACATGTATAATAATAATAGTGTGTGACTGTGGGGGAGGGAGGGGACATTAGAGTGTAAATTGTTGTTCATTAAAACCCTTGCAAGCATACAGCTCATTATTAAAACATATTTACATATATACAAAAATAAATAAAAAAGAATATATACATAAATAAACAAAAATGAACAGGCTTACATCAGCAGATGAAACAACGTTTTGCCAAAGGCATAACTAGAACTATATACAAAGATACTTAATTGTATTACTAGCAAACTACAGAATTACGCAAATCAAATCCCTGACCTCCACCTAAACACCCCTCAGGCTAAGAAACAATTACACATGTATCCCATGCATGCCGGCCTTTTTCCAAAAATCTGATCTTATAAAAATCTATGGAACATAAAAGGACAGAAAGAAAGCTGCACACCCAGAGACCGACAGACAGCAGCTACAGGGACCTGATATTCCCCCATGCCTTTGTCCAGGCCCCGGCCCCCACCTGTCCTTCTCAAGACCCCAAATCTTCCCAACCTCACCCAGAATATTGTGCACCACCACCTCAACAGGAAGGACTTTTTTCAGAGCAGAAACCTGACACTGTGCATTCCACGTGAAGAAACAGACCACTAGACTAAAATTGTCTCAAAATAAACTCCAGTTGCATCTCAAAAGACACGTAGGACCACTCCACATAACTCAAGCGGCAAAGGAAAGGGATTCCCAGAGCCCCACTCTTATCTATTGATAAGTTTGCAGAAAAAATACCCTTGATGAGAGTTAGGAGCATATACCCCAAAATTAAATACCTTCCCCCTTCATCAATAATGGAGGTATAAAGGGTAAAGGTGACCATATTTCTAATGGCAAAAAGAACTCCCCACTTCTTAGAGTAGTTGGCAAAAAAAGGGAAAGTCTTTGTAGTGGCACTACAGAAGCTTGAAAATGTGTCTCTTGTGCAATTACAATGTCTGCTCTGGACTTTATGGCTTCCTTCCATAAGGAGAATCTATTGGTGAAATGGTTTAGGCCTCTGTTATTAAACAAAACAAACTCCATTGTCATTCCAGCAGAAAGTTAGTGAGGACAGTGAGGGGAAAACATACCTTGGCACCTGATTGAAACAATGGATAGTGAGGGGTAGCCATGCCAGGAAGATCTGAAAAGTGTATGGCTACAAGAGTTGTGACACCCATTATAGGAAGGGTATCAGGGTGGGTACCTTGTGCCAACCAAACATAAAAAACAGCAACAACGAGTGCGCATGTGCGGTAGCTCCGTGATGGCCGTGTAAGCAGGAGCTCCGCACCAGGACCAGTCTCCGGCAGCCTGCAAGCCTGTCACAGCGGACAGGACCCTCTGGATTTGGGCTCATCGCCCTCTGGAGTCCCCACCGCACCTCCTCCAATGTCCTGCCCGTTGGCCAGACGGAGCTTAGAGCCGCATTTCCACTCACAAGCTGGAGCAGGGTGTACAAAGATGGCTGCTGTGGCCCAGCCACAGGCTTCCAACGGAGCGGATCACACGGCCTTGAGATAGGTACTGTCTCCTTCAACCTTCCTCTTCTCTCCTGAAGCCCACGGCCAGCCAAAGTTGCCACTATCTCCCTCCCCTGCCTCCACCAAGTCCCTACTGAGGCACGTCATGGAGGGTAAGGCCTACTCCCCCTGGGACCGGGGCAAGCCTCCCAGACAGTCAGCCCTTAATGCAGCTCTCCAGACATAGAGTCCCCCATTCACTCAGCTGACCTGTTCATCAGAATCTCTGACCTGCTAGAGAGGGGGCTTTCAAACACAGCCGCTAAGATCACAGGGGAGATCAAGGCAGATTTCCATAACCTAGGGGCCAGAATGTAGGCTATAATGCAGAAATTAGACTTGACAGTAGCAAGAACCAACCAGAATTCGGACCACATCATGGTCTTACAAGACCAACTGGACACTGCTCTAGCTAAAATTGAAGATATGGAGAATAGATCCAGGAGACTCAACTTTACAGTCAGAGGACTACCAGAATCTGTCACTGATGTCCACTCTGCTATCCAAGACATGATGAAAAACCTCATCCCAGAGGCCCCCCAACACCATCTGGAACTGGGCAGGGCCCATAGAGCTCTGGGGCCTCCTAGGAAAGATGAATCCCCCAAGGATATCATTGTCAAACCCCATTTCTTTGCTATAAAGGAGGAAATTATGCGCATGGCCCGCAGCAAGTCACAGATTTCCTGTCTTGGTCATCAGATACAGATCTTCACTGATCTTGCCCAATCTACCATTCAAAAAAGGAGATCACTCAAGCCTCTTCTCTCGATTCTTGCAGCCAAGAGCATCAAATACTGATGGGCCTTTCCATTTGCAGTGAAGTTCCTCTGGAAAGGTAAAGCTATCTCTTTTTCCCCGTTCCCTGAGGGTGAAAAGACTCTCCTCGACCTGAAGTTGATCTCCCAAGAAGCACCTATGGCGTGTTCTAGAGGGACCTCGGGATCAACGGAACGTCCTCCGCCAGCAAGCCCCATCACTCCCCTCTGGTCCAAGTCTAAATCCAAAAGAGCTAAGGACAAGCTACCCCATAACAGAAACCTGCATGATTTTTGGCCCTTTTCCACACCACTGCGGTGGCCCGCGCCAAGCAGTTTGCTTGATGGTTGAGGGGGCTCACAACCCCCACATTCTGTTGACTACCACAAACTGCCTGCACTGTTACGCCAAGTTTTTTTTTTTTTTTTGCATTATTTTTTCTTCTGTTTGATCTTCATCACTGGGCTTGGAGGGAGCTTGGACCCCAGAGCAATCTGAGTTTAGCCAAACTATCTAGGTTGGGTCCCTTCTGGGTCAAAACCCAACTAAATCCTTTCTCTGAACCCCGCACGGAAGCCCTCTTTAACAACAGTCTGCCTATGTTTCACAACATACAGACCTGAACAGTTCTACCCAAATTTTTAGTTACTATTTTTTTATGTTTCTCATTAACCTGTCCTTGTGACCAGTTCTAGTTTATACCATTTGATTGATGCCTTGACATGGCCTGGATATACTTGCGCACCCTCTTACCCCCCGATTGCAGCTAGTCTGCCTTTTTGGGATAAGATGCTCGCCCCTCATTTTGGGGTGGAAGACTTCCTTCTAGGGTACGAGGGGTTTTACCCCCTCTTAGCCTAAAGGGCCTCTTAGAGGTCCGTCTTGTTTGTTATATATGTTCTCTTTTCATTCTCTCTCTCTTTTCTTTACTCTCCCATCAGTCAATCAGGGAATGGATGCCCAAGACCCCAGTGGGTCTCTGCTGTCTTACTCTCCAGGAGTCTCGAGAAACTCTTCCAGAAGTCCCCATTTATGGGTAAGTGACCTTTTTATAGCTGCCAGATCCCCTTCTTCTCCTCATGGCTAACCACACCTCAACCCCTCCTTTCAAAATTGCCTCCCATAATGCTCAGGGCCTAAACTCCCCTGTTAAAAGGAGAAAAAGTTTTGAGGAATACAAAAAATTAAGATTAGACATAGTAATGATTCAGGAGACCCATTTCCCAATCCGGTACGATCCCAAATATCTCCACCCCCACTTCCCGGCATTCCACATTGCCAATGCACAAGATAAAACAAAGGGAGTAGCAATAATCCTCTCAAAGCATTGCAACTTCTCATGCCTTTCAGTCTATAAAGATCCGGAGGGGAGATTCATACTAGTAAAGGGTACAATGGATGACCAGCTATACTCCCTGGTCTCTTATTATTCCCCTAATAAGGGACAAGCCCGTTTCTTTCAAACACTTTTCAATACACTCAATCCCATGTTGGAAGGCTTGGTAATTTGTGGAGGTGACTAAAACACTGCGCTCAATCAGCTATTAGACAAATCCAGACCCCCAGGAGCGAAACTTCTCCGACCGACTAACTCTAGCCTTAAAATAGCTAAATTAATCCATTCACAAAATCTTTTTTTGTTTAATAATTATTTTATTTTAAAATAAGAAAAAGGAAGAGCATACATGTAAGGAATTGTGAATATGTCAAGTGATTTACCCCTTATTGATTCACATTACATATATATAACAGTATCCAAAAGTAGTGAGTGAGCATATCTAGCCAATGATTATCATTTAAACCTTTGGTTACAATAAAGGTGAATATCTTTAGTTTTATAAATGGTAGGTAATAGGTGTATATTTATGTTTATATTATTATAAGCAGACATATAGTTTTAAAATTTAAATAAAAAAGGTGAGAGCAGAAAAGAGAAATGAAAAAGGAGGAAGAATAGGCATAGCAGCAGTTAGAAAAGATATGAGAAGAAGAGAGTTGAAATTAGGTAAGGTAGATTAGATAGGGAAAAAGGAAGGAAATCCCAGAGAGCACGGATACGACCCCAAAAGTAAAAAAAAAAAAAAAAGGAGAGACATTTTAACAGTGTCAGAACTATTATGTAAGGAGTCATATCGGGTATATAATATTAGGCCTCTGTCTAACGACTGGATCGGCTTGATGTCATTGTAGATCTCTCAGTTGAGCAGGAGACAATGTTTTTATAACGAGAGGAGGTTTTGAATTCCATCCAGGTGGCCCAAGTTTTAGTATGTTTAGCGGTATCTCCCCTTAAATGTGAGTTCCTCCATTAACCAAAGTTCATCAAATTTGAGAAACCAGCTTTTAAGAGATGGTGTTTGGGATGTACCTCACAGCTTGGGGATCAGCACTTTGGCTGCATTTAATAAATGTGGTGTAATAGATCTTTTATACTTTCCTTGGGTATCTTCTGTGTTATGGAAGAGAATAGTCCATGGGTCATTCAGAATGGGAAGACCTGTGATAACTTTGTGATACCGAATTACCTCAGTCCAGAAGGGTTGAATCAGCAGGCATTGAGACCAGATGTTGGTGTGTGAGGCATTTTGTCCACAGTTTCTCCAGCACAGAGGGGAGTGTAAATTGGATATATGGTGAAGCTTTGCTGGGGTATAGTACCACCTCGCAAGTAGTTTATAATTAGTTTCTGCCGTTTTTGAAGATAAGGAAGAAATATGTGTTAGAGCTAAGATTTTTTCCTTCTTTCTGTCTGGAAGGCAGGTTTGGAGATCATTTTCCCATTGTGTCAAAAATTCTGGAAAAGATGGTTATATAAGTCCTGGAGGATTTTGTAAAATTGTGATACCACATGCGTAGGTGGCTCTTTGGTGTTAAACATTGTTTCCATAGGTGTCAGCTCTTGGATCCCTCTGATAGGTTGTGTTAGGGATCGCACAAATTGGGATAATTGAGTATATCTCCAGGTGTCCATAAGGGCCCAAAAGGGTTTGTAGTGTTTTGGGTTTTCCATCTTGAATGACCATATGTAAGAGTAAAGGGGGTTCGGAGGCCCACTGTCTGAAAGAAATATCCAAAAGACCTGGTTGAAAATAGGTATGATTCAACAGAGGCATGAGCAGTGAATTGTAGGACCAGGAAAAACATTTGTGGAGAGAGTCCCAGATGTCTAGGTTGGATGAGGTCAGAGGTGAAGTTAGGTGTGAGAAGTTTCTATGGCTTTTAGGGATCCTCGGTGCCATTGCAAGGTTAGTATTGCTTAATGAGTGTTCTAGGTGGACCCAGAGTTTTGTTATTTTATGAAATTTCCAGTCTGAAATATACGACCCAAAACCATAGACCAATAGTACATTTTCAGATCGGGGAGGGCTAGTCCCTCTGAGTAGTGTTGAGCGAACCCGGACTGTAACGTTCGGGTCCGTACCGAACTTTCGGGTGTCCGGGACCCAGACCCGAACACGGACATTTCAAAAAACGTTCGGGTTCGGGTTTGCCCTTAGAAGCCATCACAGCCATGCCTACTAATGGCATGGCTGTGATTGGCCAGTGCATGATGTGACCCAGCCTCTTTATAAGCTGGAGTCACAGTGCTGCATGTTTTCAAGCCATGCCTGGGCTTGCAATGTCAGGCCCAAGCGAGTTGTGATGAGTCTCCCTGATCGGGAGGGGCTAGACTTTTACATGATAACCAGATACCAAAACCCAGCATATAAAGTCTGACCTTTAAAGTATTTTATTGTTTTGAGACCCAGGTGGATCTTGTGAGTAATTCGTTATGATTGGAACGTTACCGTGGCTCCTAGGGATTTTCGGTATCTTTGAAGAGTGT